>CAUYRH010111851.1:0-13065 GCA_963574655.1 Perodicticus potto
TCAATGGAAAATAACCCAAAATCTGGAAAATAATTTAAAGAGGTTTATTTATTCTGAGCCAAGTTTGAGAACCGCGGCCTGGAGCCACATCTAAGAAGCCTTGAATAAGTAGTTGAGTTACAGGTTGATTTTATACATTTCAGGAAGACAGGAATTACACATATAGTCACAAATAAATACCTGTAAGGTATACATTGGTTTGTCCTGAAAAGGCAGAACATTTCTAAGTGGGGCTTGTAGGTTATGGGTAGGTTTAAAGGTTCTTTGATTTGTAATTGGTTAAAGAAATGAAGCTTTGCCTAAAAGCTTGGGATGTTTTAAGATAAGAAAGTCTGTTAATCAGAGATAAGCCACCCGGACTCAAGTGATCTGTTAAGTAAATTGAGGCCCTGCAGGTGTGGTTTAAGCTCTGCTTTGCATAAGCCTTACTCCTGCTGAGTTACAAAGAATATTTTTAGGAAGGGAAGGGGTGCCTGAGGAGGCGTGTCTGACCTTTCAACTCTTGGCCAGCAACTCAGCTTTAGGGTATTTCTGGGGTCCTCTTGACGAAGAGGGGGCCGATTCTATCAGCTGGGAGGGTAAGATTATAGTTCACTGTAATGGAAGGATCTATTACAAGTATTCAGGTTTATATTTAGCTTTGAATTATACATACAGACAGCCACTTTCACACACACATATTTTTAAGCAATTTAGAGTATCAGCATTTCAATCTGAGCATTGCATGTGTGGTATTGTCTTCGTCCTCTTTGTCTTATACGTGGTGACATATTTCCCTAACACGAGGAGACCAATTAAAGTAATTGACATTCTGCAAATTTGAATCAATGATGTTTCTCATAAATCCTAATCAACCAAAGTAAAGAAATTTAATTCCTGCTTTTCTTAGCATCAGAAGAGGAAACTGGCAAGGGAGCTGCCCCATCATCTCCCCTTCCTTCATAAATCCATTCTCAGTAATCATAGAACAGAAAGGAGAGAAGACCACGCATTATGGTCAGGTTCCCAGGTCAAAGGGTAAATGGACAAAAAATTATTAAAATAATTATCAAGAGAAAATTTATCATGGTGGGAAAACTACCACTTTATGAAACTTTTTGCTGGGATGAGGATCAGAAAGGGAGATGCCTATAGAATCAAATTGCTAGAACAAAAACTCCATGTGTTGTTTTAATCCCACTGTCTTGCATGTTCACCAGTCATTGGAGCTCCCTTACCATGGGTCTACATGGGATGTTCAGATCTGTCCTCATCAATGTCACAGACATCTCAAGAGAACTTTTGAAACCAAATGGAGGGTGACATTCCTTGGGGATAGTGGGAGTGTCCAGTGCACTTTCTTATTTAAAGATCAATGAAAAATTCTCAATAGCACAGGAACTGAAAGAGAAACGTGAAATGTAATGGTGTTTGGTCAGCGGAGCAAAGGATTTGTAGTGGTGAAAGAAAATACAGATAAATTATTTGAATTGTACTTTTACATATCTTATAAAACAGTCGAGCTTAGAAAGGATTTCAGTTTTTGATTTTGTTGGCTTAGTTTTGACCTGAAAAAAATGGATTTGCTGTTTTTGTTTCTTTTTCTTATTCCAATGGCACACACCCTCCTGGTTTTGAGAATTCTGATTGTTATCTCTTAGTTAGAACCATGCCTGATGAAGTACTCTTTCTACTTTTGGATATTTGATCAACCCATATTCTTACAAAAAACTTCCAAGGAGATTCAATCTAAATGGCAAAAATGTTCGTCAAGGGAGCTACGGATTAGGGTCTGATTTGTTTGGTCAGAATTCCATGAAAATTGTTTAGGTAAAGGTAGATTCAATAAGGCAGAGAGAAAGAAATGAAGTATGCTTCTGGGGAATAAACAGGGCAGAGCAAACACACAGAACTCATTAAAAAAGAAGTCAATGAGCAATTCATAACCAATATCTGATATATAATTTAAGACCCAAAGGTCACTTAATACTAACTCTATTGCAACACACATACGCCCAAAGAATCTTCCTGGCAATTGCTTTGCAGCTTGCCTTAGCTGCTTTTACTTTACGGAAGTGTTTCTCCAGAGGCACACAAAAAAAAATGTTAAGAGTAAAACTGGATTTATCTGAGACATTTACTTGGATTAATTAGGTAATAAAAGCATTTTCAAATTGCTAATTTACTAAGCATTGTCACTGGAATGCTGAATTACTGTACTTTTTATTATGATGATCAAGAGAGAGAAATGCAGACCTAGCCACAAAACCAAAGCAAAGAGAAGAGCGGCAGGAGTCATTCTTAGCATAATTACTGGCATTTGTCATTCTTCCCTTGAAAAGAGGATAATCAGTTTCTCTAAAGACTGTTTTCTTTGCTTCAGAGTCTCTTCTTCAGAACTGTTTATCATCCACATTGTTCTCATTTAAGAAGCAGCACATACAGTACTAGTACACTTTTCATTAGTTAATTTAATGAATTTAATTTCAGTTCAAAATGTTAATTAAAAGTGTACATTTCATTCTTATAAGGATGAAACTTAAAAAACTCTTGGTTCTCAAGTGGTAGGTGGGTTAAATTACTAAAAGCAGAGTTGAGAAACAGGGTTAATCAATGTGAAATTTAGTATCATGAGCCTGAGGTTGATTTTGATAATGAATTATAATTAATTTTCCTCTTTTAAGAAAACAAAGGCTGAAAAATTGTGGTGTTTATAACTTATATTTAGGGAAGAATTTTTGAAGAAAATATAAGAACTATTAGAATGGAAGTTGCATTAAAGAGAAACACAAAAGAAAAAGCTACCAGACTAGATAGTCCATCACCAGAAAATGAATGAAAATTTTATTATCTCTTGGCTTTTAAAAAATCTGTCCTTTGCCAGATTTAAAATTGCTGCCAAACTGAAAGAAAAAGGATCTATTTTTTTCTAAATAACCACCATATTTAGTAATTTCCATGAAATTGACATTTTAAGAACTATGACAAAAAGCCAAATTAAAACTCAGGGGTTCCTAATCCCTAAATTCTGGGCTCGTTTTAAGAAATACCTAAAATACACTTTAAAATGAACGAATTAATATAATTACAGTGGGTTTAAATAACACACACACACTGATCTGTTTCTGTAAAACACAGCTGTTATTTATATTTTGCTGTTTTTTAAAATCAGAAATGTGGCTTTATATATATTTTACATGTATGTAAACTAACTTTTTAAAAAGAGTGAATCTGTTGTCTTTCGTCATCGTTAAAAATTTAAAAAAACCCAAACCAACAGCCCCACAAGCAATTAGCTTGGATATCTTATATTCATGCCTCTGAATATAACTGCGGTTTTAACAAGAAAAGCAGCACATCCAGGTAGTTAAGTAATAGAAACAAGGCACAAGCAGCAACTTGCATCCCCTGGCAATTGACATGGTAATTTCTTCGCCTTCTCTTTCAAGGCTCACTCCACCCGCTTCACTAATCCCCCACCCCCTTGAGACACGAGGCACCCTCTGGGCCAGAGAAGGTGCCACGCGGGGAGTGAAGAGACGCCGGAAGAGCAGGGGCTGAGCGCACGTTGCCCACACCCTTGGCCGTGGGCGCCCGCTGCGGGCCCCGGGAGTGGGGAGAGAGTTAGGAGCTTGGAGTGGGGGTGGATCCCAGGGACGCCCCCTTTCCTCCTCCCAAACCCAGTGGGGACCCGGGATCTGCTGCAAGAGGCGCGGGGCCCACTGCCCCCGGCTGGGCCTCGGCAGGGATGGGCGGGCAGGGGGCGGAGCGCTGCGCGGGGCGGCGGGAAAGGGGCGGAGAGGATAACTAGGGCTCTGGCGGGCTGAGGGACAGTGGCAGAACCTGCGGGCTAGGTGGGCTGCTCGCCAGCTGGGACGAAGGGAAACGACGACCGCCGCTCTAAGGGAGCGAGAAGGCGCATGCAGTCCCGAGGTCGGACCGCCGCCGTCTCTTCCAGCGGGAGATGGCACACCGGCGGGCGCCCGCGGCAGCGACTATCCTGTGCGCAGGTGGGCAGCCCTGAGCGCCGCGCCCTGCACGCTTCCCGGGCCGCAGTGGGCCGGATGACCTCACTCCGGGCTGCTGTGCTCGGGTACTAGGGCTGGGCAGATCTGGGGGCAGGAGGAACGTACATGGTCCTATGGTGTGCGTGCTTCTGTGAGCGCGCCGTGGTAAGGTGGGGAAAAGGTGTAGAAAAGCTACCTCTCTTACGATTCACTCCCTCGGGTCTTACCCTCTCACCCCCCACCCCCTTTCGAGAAACTGAACACCGGTGGGACTTTGAGGACTGCGACCTTCTGTCCTCCGCCCCCGTAGTCTACGTGGTGTGTGCGGGTCGTCCTGTTCTTCACAGTCCACGTCTAGCAACCGTCAGGACGCCCACTGCTCCCGCCTGAAGACTGTGTAGGGACCAAGGGAGGGGAGAGCGGTGGTAGGACCGGCCAGGGCGTGTGCGGGGAAGGCTGGAGTTGCTGGAGTATTGTTTGCCGGGGCTGGTGCCTGCGTCTGGGTGCTTCCTCACGCTTTCAGGGGCAGAGTGGGGGTTGGTGGGGAGGGAACGGTTTTGCTGAACTTAGTCTGAGAGCTGACTGTGCACATGCCCTTGGCGTCTTGTGCACGTCTGGACAACGGTTTAATAGAGACACGTGGGAGCAGCATCGGTCTCTGGCGGGTCCCCGAAGACCCTCTTGGTATGGTACAGCATGTGTTCGGGTTTGGGAGGGAAGGAAGGGTGTTGTGTGTGACTGTCCGTCCTAGGGAGAAGGAGAGTGTCTCAAGGAGATTCGATTTTCTTGGATTTGCTGCAATTCCATAAGCCAAATCAGGCTTTCAAGGCTTTAAAGTAAATTATGGGTAAGTGGGGCGGATCTCTGGTGGGGATAAAGAAGCCCCGGGGTTTGCAGGATAGAGGGCTTGGCTGGCGCGCTTGCTCGGTGGCTTCTGGCGCTGCCTCACCTAGGTGGTGGGCACGGGGAGTGGGGCTAGTGTTTTTTTGGCTTAAGGTGCTTGATCTGGGGCACTTATCCTAGGTATACTGTGGGATTTGGAGAAGGTAAAAGGCTGTGCGGCGGTGTCTGTTATTCGCAGTTAAGTCCAGAATCTCAGTGTGCGTCTGTCTCTGAGACACACACTCCACTCTCATCTCATGGTTGCTTGGACTAACTGGTAGTTGGTCATGGATTTTTATTCCTGTTTGTTCCTTTCCTGGCTTTTTTATTTTTTAAGGAAAAGGATCTACCTGTATTAAAATCATGGGGCCTCAGAAAGACATTTCAGCACTAACTCATTCAAATTAGGAATAGGGCTTTATGAAGAAAACACTCCACCAAACTGCCGTTTGGATTGGATAAAATTCTAGTTCAGATTAGAGTTATATTAAAGAGACATCTTAAGACATTGTGATAAAGTTTATTGTGATAAGGTAGCCATAGCCTGTATCTCTCCCTCTCTTTTTGTAATTTACAGAATTCTTAATTACCTGATTAACAGAGTGATGAAGTTGTCTTCTAATTTTAAACGACAGATCTTGAAATGGCTGTAAGTTGGGTTCTGTGACTCCATCTCTCTCTTTGATAATAAACTGATGGAAGTAGTGTATAGTTAATAATCCAAGGCTTATGTATGTTTCAATTTCTAATAAAATTTATTAAACCATTGGTGATGCAGGACACCTTAGAAACTTCACAAAGGAGAAAAAGAACTTTGGTCTTTTGGAGCAGATATTTTGCCACTTTTTAAGATACCTAGAAAAGATGCATTGTTCACGAAAATACATGATTTATTTCTTTATGTCTACAGGTGGCAGTGTAGAAACCAAAACGGGAGCTTCCCAAAGTGGTTTCTGAAAAATAAAGAGTTGAATGTACATTAGTAAGCAAGCACAGGAATCTGAAAAACCACAGGTATGTAGGACAATTAATCCACCTATCTGGCTTTATAATTATTGCATTCCAGTAGTACTAACCCATTTGCTCTTACATTCAATATTTTGACATTTATATAAACGTCTATGAAGTGAAATGTATTTTGAGGTAATCTTGCAGAGCAAATAAGATCTATGTACTTAAATAAAAATATTAGATGTTGGTGAATTTTTACTGTTGTAAAATAGCTTTTGTTCCCCCCCATTGTGACTATGTGGCTTGAATTTAACTAGTTGTTGCTTGATACTTTTAAAAACTTTTCCTGAGACTGATTCTGAATACTCTCATTTGGGATACTGTTAACAAAGTCAGCCAATTGAACTGATAGAATTTTATCTGATTTTAATAATACTGGGTTTCACTGTTGACTTGACATAATACTGATCAGAATACACATGCATTAGGAGGCTTCTTTTAGACCAAGCCCTTCTGTTTTTAACCTTTTCATCATTTTCCTCCTACTTACCTTGCTGCTTTTCCAGGTCCACTAATTTGCCTGCTCGATTAAAATAATGATGGGTTATATGCTGTTGATAAGAGAAGATCAAGTTTGTAAAAGTTATTCATTGCAACACAATTAAAAAGAGTTTTCTTTCGATTATCATTAAAGTGTAATGTTTTGCATAGTGAGGTCCTTTTTTCAAATACTGGGTAGCACATTATTATAAATGGTAAAAGAAGCCAGAGCTGGGTAAAGTGTTTATCTTTGTGGATTTTTATTTTCTTTTCCTGAGAAAGTGGGCAATAGATGTTGGTACTTTAACTGGGAAGCTAAAGTTACGTTGGCTGTGTAAGAGTTGTGCATGAAAATGGGTATTAAAGGGAATGAAGCTTTCTTTTCCTGGGGGTGGATGTGCAGTTCATCACAATGCTTTAATGTGGTGTTACTTTGTGATTTTTGACATTCTACCTTTACAGCTGAGGAGGGATTTGTTTAGTCCCTCCTAATGAAGGTGTTAAACAAAGTTGAATGCTGCTCTTGAAGCTTAAAAAAGTCAAATTGGACACTTAACCAGTAGAAAGCAAATTGAGCTTGGACTCCTCAGTATAGACTAAAGACTAAAAGGTTCTTACTGTAAAGACCCTGTGGATAAGGAGTGGCTTCAGGAAGGCTCTTGGACATTTAGGAGCATGTAAGTTTTTACTGCATGAGACTTAATGTTCATTATCTGACTAAAGAAACTGGGAAGTAACTACCTCCAACATATCTAAGAGGAACAAGGTCTAATTTTCTAAGTTAAAAAGGAAAAGAGCAAAGTTTAGATTTTATTTTTTGAATTGTACACTCACAGCGACATTAGATGTTTTAGAGATATTTTACTTTTTTTTTTTTTTTAAGACAGAGTCTCACTCTTGCCCTAGGAAGAGTTGTGTGGCATCATAGGTCACAGTAACCTCAAATTCCTGGGCTCAAGGGATCCTCCTGAGTAGCTGGGACCATAGGCAGCCGGCCACAGTGCCCAGCTAGTTTTTCTATTTTTAGTAGAGATGATGTTTGGCTCTTGTTCAGACTGGTCTTGAATTCCTGAGCTCAAGCAATCTACCTGCCTTGGCCTCTCAGAATGCTGGGATTATATGAATATTATGTTATATTATATTATATTATATTATATGAGCCACTAAGCCCAGCCAAGATATTTTACTTTTTTTTGTTTTTGTTGAGACAGAGTCTTACTTTGTCCCCCTCGGTAGAGTGTTGTGGCATCATAGCTCACAGCAAACTGAAACTTTTGGGCTCAAATGATCCTCTTGCCTCAGTTTTTCATTTTTAGTAGAGATGGCGATCTCAGTCTTACTCAGGCTGGTCTGGAACTCCTGAGCTCAGGCAATCCACCCACTTTGGACTCCCGGAGTGCTAGGATTACAGGTATGAGCCACTGCACCTGGCAGAGATAATTTACTTTTGGAGGTGTAACATAACATACAGTAAAGTGTGTAAAATGCTTTAATCTAAAGTATGCTTAATGAAATGTAATATTCATAACCACACGTGACCATGATGAAGATGAAGATATTGAATGTATCCAGCACTCCAGAAGTCTTTTTCTTGCTGCTTCTGTTCAGTATTCATCTGGAAGGTAATCACACTGTGATTTTTAAAAACTATTCACTAGTTTTGTCTGCTTTTAAGTTTCATATAAATAGTATTGTATAGTAAAACCCTTTTATCTATGTCTTCTTTCACATAACGTGATGTCTAGAGATTCATCCATGTGGTTGTGTGTATCAGTACTTCTATTGTTGAGAAGTAATTCCACTCTATGTATATACTGCAACTTATTTTTCCATTCCCTGTTGGATCTTTAGATTGTTTCCAGTTTTTGGCTAATATGAATAAAGCAGCTATGAACATCATTGGTTATGTTTTTTGGTGCACATGCTCATTCATTTCTCTGGATGTATACCTAGGAATGGAATTGCAGGGTCATAGGGTAGGCATATATTTAGCTTTAGTAGATTTTGCAAATAGTTTTACGAAGTAATTGTATCAATTTAAATTCCACTAGTAGTGTACAAAAATTCCACTTAGCTCTGCATTTTAATTAACACTTGATTTAATCTGTCCTTTTAATTTTAGCTAGTTTGGTGGGGATATTCTAGTATCACCTTATGGGGTTTTAAAACAGTATTTTTAATTGTGGTAAAATAAATATATGTGCAATTTACCATCTTAACTATTTTGTTTTTTTTGAGACAGAGTCTCACTATGTCATCCTCGGTAGTGTGTTGTGGGCATAGTTCATAGCAACCTCAAACTCTTGGGCTTAAGCGATTCTCTTGCCTCAAGTAGCTGGGACCACAGATGCCCGCCACAACGTCCAGCTATTTTTTTGCTGTAGTTCTCATTGTTGTTTTAGCAGGCCCAGCCTGGGTTCGAACCCGGCAGCACCAGTGTGTATGGTCGGCCCCTGGTCGGCACTGTAACCACTGCACTGGTGCCCTGGTTATTTTTTTTTTTTTGGGGGGGGAGCCTGGTTCGAACCCTCCAGCCTGGCCAGTGCCTGAACCACTGAGCTATGCAGGCAGCCAAGCCTATCTATTATTTTTAAGTATGAAGTTAGTGGCATTATGTACTTTCACATTGTTGTATAACTATGGCCACCATCCATCTCCAGAACTCTTTTCATCTTACAAAATCAAAACATTGTATCCATTAAACAATAATGTCCTATTTTCCCCTTCCCTTAGCCCCTTGGCAACCACCATTCTACCTTATGTCTATGGATTTTACTACTGTAGTTACTTTATGTAATTGGATTTATACAGTATCTGTCCTCTGTGACTGGCTTGTTTCACTTAGCGTAACCTCCTTAAGATTTAGGCATGTTGCAGCATGAATTATAATCTCATTTTAAGGATGAATATTATTTAAGTGTGTGTATATGAGTGACACTTGGGTTGCTTCCACCTTTTGGTAATGGGAATAATACTATGAACATGGATGCACAGATAATCTTTTCAATTCTGTTTTCAGTTCTTCATGGTATATACCCAGAAGTGGAATTGCTGAATCATATGATAATTCTATTTTTAGTTTTTTGAGGAACCACTATACTGTTTCCACAGTGGCTGCACCGTTTTACATCCTTGTAAGCAGTGTACAAAGGTTTCAATTTCTCCATGTTCTCACCAGTACTTGATTTTTCTGTTTATTTGGCATTATCCTTCCTAATGGGTGTGAGGTGATCCTTGTGGTTTTAATTTGTTTCCTGGGGAGTAATGATACTGAATGCTATTTCATATGTGTATTGGCATTTTGATACCCTCTGGTGAAGTGCCTATTCAAATATTTTGCCCATTTTTTGAATTACTTTTTTCTTTGTAAACATTTTTATATTCTGTGCAAATGAGTCCTTTGTTAGATATATGTATTACAGATATTTTGTTCTAGAGTGTGGCTTGTTTTTTTTTTTACTGTTTTTGAGACAGAGCCTCAAGCTGTCGCCTTGCTCACAGCAATCTCCAACTCCTGGGCTCAAGCGATTCTCCTGCCTCCACCTCCCGAGCAGCTGGGACCACAGGTGCCCACCACAATGCCCGGCGATTTTTTTGTTGCAGCCATCATTGTTGTTTGGCTGGGCCCAGGCTGGATTCGAACTGCCAACTCAGGTGTATGTGGCTGGCGCCTTAGCCGCTTGAGCCACTTTTTTTACTGTCTTTTTTTTTTAAAGAGACAGAGTCTCATTTTGTTGCCCTCAGTAGAGTGCTGTGGCATCACAGCTCACAGCAACCTCCAGCTGTTGTGCGTAGGTGATTCTCTTGCCTCAGCTTCCCAAGTAGCTAGGACTACAGGCGCCTGCCACAATGCCCGACTTTTTTTTTTTTAAACTGTCTTAATGGTATCTTTTTTTTTTTTTTTTTTTTTTGAGACAGAGTCTCACTAAGTTGCCCTCAGGTAGAGGGCTGTGGCATCACAGCCCACAGGAACATCCAACTCTTGGGCTTAAGCGATTCTCTTGCCTCAGCTTTCCAAGTAGCTAGGACTACAGGCGCCAGCCACAATGCCCAACAATTTTTTGTTGTTGTTGTTCTAATTGTCACTGTTGTCTTAGTAGGCCTGCTCAGGGTCGAATCTACCAGCCCCAGTGTATGTGGCCGGCACTCTAACCGCTAAGCTATGGGCACCGAGCCATTTATGGTATCTTTTGATGACTTTTAATGATCAATTTCTTATTTTGAGACAGGGTCTTATTCTGCCACCTAGGCTGAAGTGCAGTAGCATGATCATAGCTTACTATAACCTCTAATTCATGGGCTCAAGTGATCCTCCAGCCTCAGCCTCCTGAGTAAGCTGGAACTACCAATGTATGCCACCATGTTTGGCAATTTTTTGTTTTTTTTTTTGAGACAGAGTCTCACTATGTTGCCCTCGGTAGAGTGCCATGGTGTCACGGATCACGGGAACCTCAACCTCTTGGGCTCAAGTGATTCTCTTGCGTCAGCCTCTCAAGTAGCTGGGACTACAGGTACCTGCCACAGTGCCTGGCTATTTTTTTTTTTTTTTGGTGTTGTAGTTGTTGGTGTTTAGCAGGTCTGGCCTGGGCTTGAACCTGCCCGCCCGGGGGTATGTGGCCGGTACCATGTCTGGCAAATTTTAAAAATTTTTTGTAACGACAGAGTCTTGCCATGTTGCCCAGGCTGGTCTTGAATCCCTGGCTTCAAGACCTTCCAAAGTGCTAGGATTATGGACATAAGTCACCACACCTGGCCAGGTTTATGGCTGTTGATCTTCGTGTTCTATTTGAGAAATCTTCATCTACTTTGGGGTTATTTTTAATAACTAAACCTCCTTTTCAGTTACTAAAAACATATGGAAACAATCTGTTTGGAGGATACAGTATATTAACTGTAAGCATATTTCAAATATATGCCCTGGGAATGAAAGTTTGTGATATTCTTTGCTGCAGCAAGTGGCAGAAAAAGGGTTTTAAAAAATGTGTTTTTCCATAAGATACATAGGTATCAGTGCTGTCACTCAAATGGCCCCTATGGAGTCTATTCTGGGCACTAATTATATAGTACTCAGGTCCCCTCTCAAGTGGGAGGAACCATAGGGGAGAGCAGAGTATGACTTACTGTAGGAATGAATGAAGCAAAATGGGTGGGTATCAACACTTTCTCAGCTTGTAACCTATGCTTGCTGAATGATTCTTCCCTACCCTACCTATATCCATCCCTGAGGATGGTTTCTGCTGTTTGGTGCTGCTGCTTTCCTTAGTTCCTCAGGATTCTGTCATTCATTAGGTTTTTCTTATCTCCATGAATCTTTCCCTTAATGCCCTGTGCACATTGACTTTCGTGACTCTTTTTCTCTTCCCCATGTTTTTCAGACCCCTGTATCTTTATCTCCTTCTTCAACTGCCAGGCCCATCAACATAGGGCTCAGATCAATATTCTTAACTGTTTTCCTGGACATCTTTCTCTGAATGTTCCACAGGTACCTTCACACATTGGTCCTATCTGGTCTGGTCTTTTTTGCTTTCCCTCCTTAATTCTGAAGTAGAAATCTTGGCACTGTCCCTGATCCTCCCATACAAATTTCATCACCCTCACATTCCATATTTAGTTGGTTGTCAAGGCTTCTGAGTCTTTCTCCTGCTTTTGAAACATCTTTCATAGATGTCTCTTCTGCATATTTACCTTGGTGTTGAGGTTCCTTAATCCTTGTTTTAGGATTGTAGTGATAGCCTTGCAGCTGATTTCCCTGATTTATATACTCTTCTCTCTAATTCATTTTCCACTTGTCAGCTTTCTTTTCCTAAAACACAGATTTAACCTTGCCATTTCTTGCTTAAAAACAATTTGTAGCTCTTCACTGCCTACCAGAGGGATTCAAATCCTTAAGCATGATTTACAATATGAAACCCTTCGTTATTTGCCTTCAGTCTGTTTTTCCTGCTCCATCCTCTGCCGTTTCCTCCCCACACTCCATCTGTCTTAAACTGTTTTCCATTCCTAGAACATTCCTTGAGTTTTTTTCCTGCATGTATGCTTTTTTTTTTTTTTTTGAGACAGAGCCTCAAGCTGTCACCCTGGATAGAGTGCTGTGGCATCAGCTCACAGCAACCTCCAATTCCTGGGTTCAAGCGAGTCTCCTGCCTCTGCCTCCCAAGTAGCTGGGACTATAGGCGCCTGCCACAACGCTCAGCAATTTTTTTTTTGGTTGCAGCAGTCATTGTTGTTTGGTGGGCCTGGGCTGGATTCAAACCCACCAGCTCAGGTGTACGTGGCTGGCGCCTTAGCTGCTTGAGCCACAAATGCTGAACCACCTGCATGTATGCTTTTGCATATGTTGTTCCTTCTACTTACATCCAAGCCTGTCTACCTGGCAAATTACTATTTTTTTTGTTTTTTTTGAGACAGAGTCTCAAGCTGTCACCCTGGATAGAGTGCTGTGGCATCACAGCTCACAGCAACCTCCAATTCCTGGGCTCACGCGAGTCTCCTGCCTCTGCCTCCCAAGAGGCTGGGACTACAGGCGCCCGCCACAATGCCCGGCCATTTTTTGGTTGCAGGCATCATTGTTGTTTGGTAGGTCCGGACTGGATTCGAACCCGCCAGCTCAGGTGTACGTGGCTGGCGCCTTAGCCCATTGAGCCACAGGCGCCGAGCCTCTTATTTGATTATTAAGATTACTTCCACACCTGGGTGATGACTCACA
>CAUYRH010111856.1:0-48603 GCA_963574655.1 Perodicticus potto
TATATAGTGATTAAGAAAATGCTATGAGGGCTATCTCTCACAGTACGATCAAAATGTTTCTGATTGTATATGAAGCACATTGTGCCCTATGATTGCACCAATGTACACAATTATGATTTAATAAAATTATTAAAAAAAAAACGTAGTTAGGAAGGTGTGTGTGGGAAGTGGGAGTGCTTGGTGACAGTGGGATTCTGTCCATCCCATGGCCAACATGCTTTAGAGTGGTCGAGATTGTCTCTAATTCCTAGCTTTAGTCATATTTCTTTCAAAATTAAATTTTATTTTTATCAAAGTTTACCTGTACATAATTTTTTAAATTTGTTTAAATAAAAACTAATTCTTCCCCATTTCCTACATGTGCACCTTGCTCTTTCCAGCTGTATTTAGTTCTCCTTTCAGCATCAACGTCCTCTTCTCCATTGACTTTTTGATGGTGAATGTTATAAATTGACTTCCCATCACAAGAGATGAAGGTTTAGCTCAAGTTCTTAACTCTGCCACTCTGGTCCTCCTCCAGACATATGCCAACGCCCTTTCCCCCCCACAATATTAACTACACAGCTGTTTTGTTTAATCTCTGTGTTTGAATTATCATGGCTCTGTAAATGTTATTTGCAGGCAAGCCACATAATATAGTATTCTGATTATTTTCTTTGCTACAACTTATTTTTCTTGAAGTTAATCATTGCTTCACATTTTGTTTACTTTTCCTTTTTTAATGCTCCTATCGCTAATTCAGCCTGAGGTGGTCTAATGGTTCTACAAAAGTTGTCATACATCAGACACATTAGATGTTCTAGCTATTTGATAATTTTCTTGGAGCCCTCGACCCTCCTGTCCCAGTCCAGAGCGTATGCTGGCATGGCTGCTGAGCTGGGGCTTCTCTTCACTGTTTTCCTGAGAATTCATCCACGTCCCTCCTTCAGCTCGTCCCCTGCTTCATACATCCCAATGCTCCCTTTTGCTTGGGGCTAGCCCTTCCCTTTTGGTGGAGTATATTCACTGTAGGCCCTGAAAAATACCATCTGTCACGATGTGTGAAGGAAAAATTGTGTCATCTTGCATGTCTGGAAATGCCTTTATTATATCCAAAGGCTAGACTGATATTTTGGTAAGGTAGAGAATTCCAGACTAGAAAACTCTGCGTTTGGCCCATTGAGTCCCAGTTTCTGGTTTCAGTGTTGGGAAGAGCCCTTCTCACATCTTGCACACATGACCTCCTGCATTTGAATGTTTGTGGGGGTTTGGGGAAGGTTTTAGAAGATTCCTTTTATCCTAGGTGTTCTAAAATTCTGTGATGTGTCTGAATGTGTCTTTTATTATTATTATTGTTATTTTTTATTGATTGGGCTGGGCCTTTTCATTCTGGAAGCTTCTTTCAGTTCAGGGATATTTTCTAGTACTGTTTAAAAATAACTTTCTCTGCTTCATTCACTTTATCTTTTCTTTCTATAATTGTCCTTAGTTGAATGATGGACCTCTTAGATGGATCCTCTAACATTTTTATTTAAAAATCTTTCAGTCTTAGAATCTTGGATTCTGTTTTCTAGATGAATTCTTGAATTTTATCTTCCAACTTTTCTATTGAAAATTTTAATTTCCCCACATTAACTTTCAATTTCTAAGGGGTCACCCATTTTAGCCCCAAAGATTTAAAGATCTTTTTTTTTAGAAAATAGGATTCTGTTTTTGCATTTCTTTGAACTGCTCCCCACCCCTGACCATTACTATCCTTTGGAAGCCTCATTGGTTCCCTGTGTTGTCCTTCTCTGCATGTTTGGGTCTCTTCCTTCTTATAGGATATACACAAATCTTTGCTTTTAGCCTAAAAAAACCCCCAAACAAACAAAAACCAAGGGTGTCCTTAAGATGTCAGCTGGAAGTACAGTCATCTGCAGGCTCAAGGGAACAGACAGCCCATATCCACACTCACACTCATTGGCGGGAGACATCAGTTCCTTGCAGGCTATTTCCTGAGGCCTCAGCTCCTGGGCACGTGGCTCTCTTCATGGGGCTGTGTAAGTATCTTCGTGACAGGGCAGCTGGCTTCCCTGGGATGGATGATCCCAGAGAGAGCAAGAAACAAGCTGCGATGCCTTTTATGACCTAGCACTGGTGGTCACACATCATCACTCCTGTCATGTTCTTTGCTGTGCAGAGAGTCAGTAGGTCCAGCCCACATTCAAGAGGAAGAGGATTAAGCCTTGTAGAGACACTTAAAATCACCACACATTTGTGTGCTCATTATAGGATCTCAGAGAAGACCATCATCCCTCAGCTCCAGGTTTTAGCTGTAAGAGGAGAATGACGGTACCCAATTCCTAGGAATGCTAGCAATTAAATGAATTCATGCATGGGACAGAGGCGTGCCTGACTGTCATCACTCAGTGCAGAGAAGGTCCTCTGCCCCACCAATGGCCAGGCCTAGCTGCTCACACCCCTGCTGTCCGGCTCCTCACCGTGTTCCCTCTGTCTGTGAGGCCCACTCTTAGGACATTCTTACTATTGCTGGTAATTATAACTTTTATTCTACCACTATGCCACTGAAAGACTTTAAATCCAAAAGAGCTTATTTTTCAAATAGTCCTCATACTGAAAACCAAAGCACAGCAGGAGCACTTCTTGTGTTGCAGCTCCAGTGGGGGTACTTTTAGTGGGGAGGTGTGTGCAGTGGGAGTGGGGGGTGGGGGCTTCTCAGCTCAGGTGGGGAGGTGTGTACAGTGGCAGCGGGAGTGGGGAGTGGGGGCTTCTCGGCTCAGGTGGGGAGGTGTGTGCCGTGGGAGTGGGGGTGGTGGTGGTGGGGGCTTCTCAGCTCAGGGTACAGAGCCCAGGGCCCACCTTGGAAGTGAGCAGACGACCAATCCACTGGGTTGTTTTGAAGATCGGATCTATTAGCACAGAACACGTATGTGAAAGATGCTGCTTCTCACTGTCTGACTGGGAGGCTGCACGTGTGGAGATGTGTGCCTCCTGTTTCATCCCGGAGGGTCAGGGAGAGGAAAGGGGTTGATTCTCACAAATAAAAGTCTGTAGAACTGCTCTGTGTGCGGCCTAGCTGTAAGACACCCTGTAGAGAAGAAAATTTGAGAATCCCAACTTGTAACTCACCCGATATTGATATCACAACCTTATAATTTCAACATTTAGAATTTTCCCATTAAGCTTCCCCTTCCAGATTAGTGGAGCTGGATGGATGCGGGGTAGACTTTCATTCCTTAGATCAAGTTCCTTTTAGTTCATTGCAACAAGTTTCCATTATAGTTTTATACCATCTTTCATTTTAAAGAATACAAGGTTAGACAATGAAGTTCATGAACTCATCCTAGGAAAAGTGCTACATGCCTCATTGCTGAATATCAGTATGGTCACCTTCAAGGTCCTCCCCTGGGAAGCTGTGCACCAACACCAGCCCCTAGTCCACCCATCAAAGCATTCTGTCTTCTTCCCTTCTGGGCTTTAATGGGATACAGCCAGACTGAACCAGCAGCCCCTGCCATCCTCCAGGCAGCCTTCGTCCACCTGGTCATCATGGCCTCTTGGGAACTCTGTGGTCATGAGTTGTGATGGTGGGGATCCCAGCCCCCTCTGATGGTCTCCTGGCTCCCACATTCCAGCTGTCTTCACCCTAGATTCAGTCAAGCATAGGGTCACCAAGGATTGTCCAATGGACACTGTGTGTTGACAGAGCCTGTGCTCAAATATTCAGAACCCCAAATTTCAAATCCACAAAGAGCTTCTTGGAATCAGGCGCTCTTTGTACCATTGTTAAAATCAGCAAGATATTTCCATTTTTTTCAGACTCTTGCCGAAACAAATCATTGTCTGATGAGATAATGGTGACTGCCCTGCCCTGCCATAGTCACAGAGCCGTTGAAGGGGATGGGGAAGGAAAAGAAGGCCAGAGAACACTCAGAGTGTTGTGGGCTGCAAGCCAAGGGCACCTGGGATGGTTTAACTTCTCTGTGGACAGAGACTCCAGGGCTGGTGCCTCTCCGTGCCTGACACCTCTGAATCTGCTCTGTAGGTAAGTTTCTGCTTCCCTGGTCTCCTGCCCACCTCCAGACTCTATGACTGTGTCTATGAACCTGGTGGCTGTCCTCTGCTGCGTGGAGGGTACAGTGGACACCTTATTCCCAGTAAACACCATGTCCACTGATGCTCCTATGTGCTGAAGGAAGTGGTAGGTGATAGGTGGTGCCAGGCATGATTACACACCCACTTCCTCTGACACCTGGGTTCTATGGATGGGAATCTGCATTTAATCAGGGGTCTGCCTGCACTTAAGAAGCTCTTTAAGGACTTGGTAGGATTACCTCACCTTGAAAGGAAAATAGGAGTTGTGTTAAATATCTTCAAGGGGAGGGGTTGGAGCATTTTGTTTCTGGATTTATTGTTAGAGACAACTTGCCCCCAGCCACTAGGATTTCTCCCCACCCAAATCACTTCAAGTTCCAGCTTCTATCTCGGTGATTTCTGTAAGCAAATCCTGTTACAGGGGCCCTGCTCCCCTGGGCAGACATGAGGTACGCTTGGGCCCTGCCAGTTATAAGGAAGAAGGACCATGGCTCCTGGGCCTGCCTGGGGGACAGACACTGGCCTGGAGGGCTCCAGACAAGGATAGAGTCCCCGTCATAGACAAAGGTGCCCCTCATGGCACACTCAGCCATCTTCAGACGAGCCCTGAGATTTGACCTTGCTCCTCTGATCCGTCTCCAAACTTGGTGGGGCCCTGGACCCTGCCCCTGGTCCAGCCATGTTTATCATAACAGGAGACGATGTATGGCGTGATGGTTAGTTTTCTGTGTAAACTTGACCTGCCTCAGGGGTGCCAGAGAAGCTGGTAAAACAGTTTTTCACGGTGTGTCTATGAGGGTGTTTCTGTAAGACATTAACCTTAGAATCAGTAGACTGACGAAAGGAGACCCGTGCACACCAGGGTGGGCAGTGTCATCCAGCCAGGGAGGGCCTGACACAAGAGAAGCGCAGGCAGGAGGGATGCTATCTCTTCTTGGGATGGTCATCCATCCCCTGCCTGTGGACATCAGAGCTCCTGGGTCATGGGCCTTCATCTTCTTACATACCCTGGTCCTCAGGTCTTTGGACTTAGATTGAATTTCACCACCGCTTTCCCGGATCTCCAGTTTCCACATGGAAGATTGTGTGACTTCTCAGCCTCCAACGTCTCCTGAGCCAATCCTCATTAATAACCCCCTCTGAGATATCTGTGTACAACTGTTAGTCCCATCTCTCTGGAGAAAGCTGACTAATTCAGATGGGCAGTTGATGGCACTTCCTTTAGCAGGCATGGTCTCCAATCAGCCTCTTCCCCTTTTCTATTAAGGGCCTACTATTGATCACTCTGTTTGATCAGACCCAAATAGAATGCTAAGGAAATTTAACGATGGTCTGACTCCTGTAACTAGCAGAGAGGCACCTGCAACAGTTGTGGGTGCTCAGTCCTGTCTCTGGTCTCTCTTCGGCATCAGGAGGGCTATGGCCACCCTGCATTGTGAAACACCCTGTGGTCTGTGTCTCTGGCGGGCTGCCTGGAATCGAAGCTCAACTCCTTCCCTGAGGCTTTGCTCAGAACCGATGTTCTCTGTTGGCCTTCCCTGGCATCCATGGGCCCATGCGCACAAGATGAGGTCCCTGGTCACTAGCCACCTGGTCAGTATTATAGATTGACAATAGTAACAGCAGTGGCCCCCACTGTTGGCAGTCACTATGTGCTTGTTACATGGTGATGTGCTACAAGATAACATGCCTGACCCTCCATCTTCACAACAGTCTCTGAAGTAGGTATTGGACTCCTTGCCATCAGACAGGCAAGGCATGGTACGGGTTTATATTTGCTCATCCTTCTATGCCAGTTACTTTGCAAAGTGCATTATGTATATTGCCTCACTTTGCCCTCACATGAGCTCTGAAAGATGGGTGCCCATTTCACAAATGGGAAAACTGGATGCGTGGAAGAGGGTAGGTAACTTTCCAAAGGCCACAGCATTAGAGCCAGAGGACTCAGGTTCAGGCAGGCTGGCTCCAGAGTGCCTACTATAGCCACCCAAGACCCAGGTAGGCTCCCTTCTAGTAATCTGTAGCCCTGCTAGTGACTCTGCTCTACTGAGTTCTGCCAAGCCGCCCGAGCTGTCTTCCATAAAGGCTTCCATCAGATCAATTTTCTGGGCTGCCAGGGCACCTGGTGGAAATGCAGGCTCACTCTGAGCCCCTCCAAGAGGGTGAGGACTGGGATGCTGAGCCCGTGAATGGACAGGCTCTGGCTGACACTTGCCCTAGAAAGCCTTGAGAAGTGGATGCCTTTGCAACACAGCCCTCTCTGTAAATGTGGTGGTGGGGTATGTGTGTGGGGGTTGGGGTGGAGTATCAGAATGGCACAACAGAATTTTTACATAATAACAACCATATGTCCCGAAAGAGTGGGAATGGTTTTCCCTTTCATACAAGGACCCTGGAAACTGCTTCAGGAAATTAGCATCAACCCCCTGATGAAGTTAAACTAAACGTGTCGGAAAGGCAGTTGAAGTGAAAATGCGCCTTCCAGTACCACGTGGCTCCTGACATTCCTGGCCATTAACCGTGTTAAATTGACAAAGACACTGTATGTAGACAAAGAAAATTTCAGGGTATTTTGGATGAAACTAAATCCTGCAAAGCTCAAGTTGTTCATTTTTCATATAGCTCTCTAGGTGGACTTGAAATTCAATCTCACGCCGACTGCATTATTAGAAAGAATAATTCACACAGAAAAGAACGTGCATTGTTTACTGGCATTTGGTCTTAATTTTATATACTGTGGTAAGTACTGTGAAAACACTGGTATGCCCACCTCTGGAAGCATTATACAAAGACTTGTTTCCAGAATCATTTTCAACACTCACTAATAAGGGCTGTAATTTGTGTCTGAAAATCCCCCTCCCCAGGAAACCTTGACATTGGGGTGGATAACAATGACCATATTGAGTTCCGTGCCCCCACCCTGTGGCTCATGCACTTCCAATTTCCTAAGCATTTCTGTGTCAATTGGCGTCAGATAATGGGCACTTAAAGCGAAGCCATTTCCTCTTCTATTTCTGACCTCATTATTCTGATTAGTGTGGAATGACACCACTTGAACTTAACTTTACTGGTGGGCTCTCCAGCCTGCCCACGTTCCTCTGTCCCCCTCCTTCCAAACTGTAGACTTGGTGTCGAGCAATTCCTAGGAATTGTTTTCTGAGGACAGGAAAAGACTTTATTGTTGAAGAAAACAGAAGCAATGGTGAAGTGTTTGAGGGCGGTGACTCGAAGTACGCTGTTGATAATGATGTCAGAATCAAATGATCCTGGCCCAGCTGACAACCATGACCTGGGATTGCAAGAATAAGCTCTTAAACCTCAAATTTGAAAACAGAGTGCTTTTGGTTTTTTGAGGCTTGAAGGAAATGTGAGCAGGCTTCTCACATGTGTACACACTGAGTTTATTGGGCCATCCCTTTGAAGTGAGCATTCCCTTTAAAATGGCCCAGGAAGGCCTATGCCTCAGTCAGTGCTGTTAATTTTTTTTCTCGTCTTAGAGATGTGAGATGATTCATGAAGTGCTGGCGGATCTTTCTAAGAAGTTGCTGGAAACACTGCACTCCACGTGACTCTGAAGGTGCCCATGTTCTGTTGACTCTTCCCTGGGTGCGGCCCCTCTGCTCCTAGGCCAGGGAGAACTCTGCCTCCTCTACGGTAAGTGCCATTCTGAAATCTGAGAGTTTCATGTTATCTGTCACTTTCAATTGTGTCTGCTTATGTGTTATGAGACACATACCCTCTTTTGTGACCTTCAACTTTTTTTGCTTATTGAAGTTCTCTGCTATCTCCTTGGAATGAAGAATGAGGTCCTCCACACAGGCCCTGGTTCAGATTATACACAAAAGCTGAGCAGTCAAAACAGCTGCAGTAAAAGAAAACAGGCCTCATGTTCTCGCCAGGATAAATGATGGAAAAAGGCTCGCTGGCAAATCAAAGTATACTGTGTTCCAACTCACTCCACGCTCCTTCAACTTCCAGTTAATGACAATTTTAGTGCACAGATATTTTCTCTGTAGAAATGACTTAAAACCTTAAGATAGGTGATATGTTCTCTTTTTGTGACAATCAGTATTTTGACTCATTTAACCATAAATGTCAAAAATCTTACCCTCCTGCACTGTCCAAGTCATTAAAACCCAACATCTAGATTATAATATTAATGGCAGCACCAATTTTCCTTTCCTTCCTCCGCATTGTAATCTTTGATACTGTGTTGCATACTCAGTCGTCTCATTAATTCTAGAGAGTCTGGGCATTTTTGGTTACTGTCCTTGTAAAGAAAATGATATGTGAGGGTAGACACCCCGGTCACTGCCTTCAGTAACTACCTGGTCCTGAGATCTTCTGGTTTCCTGGCTATTGTGAATGATTCCAATGATGTCCCCTTCTGTCACTCCTGCGCCATCACCTCGCCTTGTGGGCCCCTCATGGTGGGGCAGCTTGCTGACACAAAGGCACAGTCACGTGGGTAGTTGCCTTTATTCCCAAACAGATGATTTTTCTAACTTTTCAAAGTAAGAACCAAAGCTCAGGGAAAAGCAGTGTTCTGTTCAAGTCACCAGCTAATGAGAATGGATAGCAGTAGAATCCACACCTCTGTGCCCATCTGGACTCCTTCCAGCAGGCCGCACATGCCTTTGGACTGTGATTTGAGTGTATTATCACAGTGGTGTATCTCAATGCCGTTTGTGGTGGGACTAGGTCCTGTACCTTTGAAGCCCTCCCAGGGCCTCGCTGAGGGCCAGAGATGCTTAGTCAAGTGTTACTGAACCACTATGGGATGACTGAAAGGACACAGTGGGCATTTACACAGGAATGTCATAGTCTTATTTGCAAGGCAGCCCCCAATGTTGAAGGTGCCAAGGGAGATAATACTAATGAAGGTCATGGGACTCCTAAACCTCTTCTGGTTAAATAATCAAGAACTGTGAAACCTGGCTATTAAAAACTAAGGTCTAAAGCATGACCTGAGTGCCAGAAACCTCAGAACATTTTTTAATTTATGTTCCCTAAAGATCGAGGAAATGATCATTTATAATTGTGCTATGTTACTTTTCCAAACCGAAAAGCCCCTAAGTCCTTTAACTCATTCAATGAGGAAAAACACAGATACTTCATTTATCTTGTTTTCCAAACATTTGACCATTATTTTAGCCACCTTGTGAACTAGCTTTCTGACAATTTTGGAGACTAAGCTGGCCACAGTCTCATGATGATGGCCTAGTTGACACCAACTGATATACCTTCGTGTTAATACAGGGTGACATTCTATTGCCTCTTTCTATAACACTCTTCGTCATGACCTCGTACTTTGTTATGGGAACCAACACTGTATCATTCTCAGGGAAGACTATATTGAATTTTCATCCCCTGCTCCCTATTCGCCATTTCCTATTCGAGTGACTCATGCTACCCCCACATCCCTGTTGCATTACTTCCTGTTCACAACAAAGGAACCACAGAACAGTCTGGACAGAGCCGTTTCCTTTTTCTTTCAATGTTTATTTGTGGGTTGCTCCAGGAAGTATGTGCACAGAGTTGCCACGTGAAGTGTGTCCTCAGCAAATGGAGAGTAGTAGTCAAGAGGGCTTAGGAAAAACTGTGGAACTGGCATCAGGCACAGAGGGGATTGAGGGGAAAGGCAACTGGCCTGACTGTCCCCTGACTCATCCTCTCTTCTCTCCCAGGTCACCTCCAGCCAGGGCAGGAACTTCCCAGCAGTTCTGTGTAAGTAGAGCCCTTCCGGACTGTACAGGGCAAGGTTAGCAGTACACTTCTCCCTTCCAATAGTTTTCAATTACTATCATCATAAACTGGCACATCTAATATTGTGGGTTTTGTAGGAGGTGGGAGCAGAGCAGCCCCACATGTATCCGTGTTCTACTTTGCCCTGTGTGTCTGTTTGCTTGTTCATTCATTCATTCCTGGACACGTTCATGGTCAGCCCTACTGTGTGTAAGTGTTGCGCTTATTTCTAGCATGCAGACAACCCATTTTAACAAGTTTGTGGACAGCAGCTTTCCCAGCAAACTCTTTGCAAGCACCTTCCACTGATCCTAGCAGAGGAAGCAGGTGCATTTTGAACAGATTTTCATGTGGCTCCAGTATCTGGTCTGTGCTACTGGTCAGGAGCACAGGTGAGCACTAGGATGGCAGCGGTCACCCCAAAGGGAGCATGGACACAGAGCCAGCAGGCCTAGCTGGGCACCTAGCAGCTTGCTAAACTTGGGTACCTAACTCAGCCTTCCAACTGCAAAATGAAGCTAAAAATTAAACTCTTTCTTTAGGGCTGTTATGACCATGAAGTACCATGTTTTATATGTAATACTTAGTACAAGCACATGTAGAAAAAAATCACCTGACTTTTTGTGATTCATATTGTTGAAAATAAAACATATCAAAAATAAAACCCTTTGCTTATTAATATTTAACCTGGCATCAATGTTATATGCAAAATGACACTTTCATAGTTGGCTGCTATAATTATGATACAAAACTTTGAACAAGAACCAGGTAGCTGAGATGCCAGTTATGCCAGTGTTCTCACACAGACGTGGTGGGTGCAGGAAATGCTGGAGGCCTGCTTCATTGAACTCATAAACTCCTTCCTTTTCCAAGGCTTATTGAATCCACATTAATCAAGTGTAGGATTTTTGTTTATGTTGTTGTTACTATTGATGCTATTTTGATTTTTGATAGTAAAAGACTGCAGTAAATGATCCTAGATCAGCAAGGGGCACAAAAAATGCAGGTAATTTCTTCCTGAACTGATGTTTTAAAGGTAGCGAGCCCTGCTCACTGTTCATAACACTGTGCTGAAAACCTCATGCAGGAAGTAAAGTCATTAAAAAGGAGATGTGGATGCGGTTGGGAAACTTTTTATTTTTTTTCAAAATAAGGATCTGGGCATGAAAAGAAAACACTGGACCAGTCATGCCTCCTGAGATTACTCAAGACACATGGGACCTTTCACCTCCTGCTCCTGGGGGTGGCTGGCTGTGGCCAGAGGTGTCCACAAGCATTTGGCACTTGGCAGCTGCTGGTGGACCATGGTGAAATCAGATCCAAGATCTGGGGCGGTTCAGGGAACAGGTGCCCAAGCAGCACATGTTAACCACATTTTGTGAGGGACCTATAATCCCACTAACTTGGTGGTCTAACAGATGAAGTTACCTTGGGGTTCTCTGAAATCAGTTTGGTAATCCATATAGTCACCAATTTTCCTCCCTTCCTCCTTTCTTTCATTTTGTCTATTCTTTTATTTTTTTCCTTTTATTTTCTCTTTCACAGATTCATTCTATACATCTGTTCACTGTGTCACTCACAGAATATCTTTGAGCATCTGCTGTACTTCCTGGGCAGGGAAGAGAAGTTTTCTGCAGCTGAATGGAAAAGGATATTACAGGACTCTGGAAATATCTGTGTGCACATGTGGGTGCACGTGAGTGAGGAGCAGAAAAGGAAAACTTAGTTGAAATGAGACATTGACGGGGAAAGAGATTTTTGGTTGGTTCACAGCAAAGATAAAAGGTCTCCTAGATTGAGGCTGGTGATATGGTATTAAAATCAACAAAGAAGATTTGCTGCATTCTTTGTAAAGTGAAGGATTATACAAAGGTCTGACAATTAAGTTTGCAAACTTGGCACCCTGTGCTTACATTGGCAGCACTGCACCAACAACTCAGTCAGGTTTCATAGCCTTGGTATATCAGTGTCTCAAAGCTGCATTTGTGTCAATGCATGGCAGCATCTTTCTGAGTGATGTTCATTGTTGTTGTTGGGTGTTTTTGTGTGCTGTTGTAAGAATGTCAGAACTTGAATTAGACCATAAAGTTCTTATTAAACTTGGCAAGAATGGAAGTGTAATCAGGGATACATTAGTCCAAGTTTATGAGGATAATTCCATGAAGAAAATGGCAGTGTACAAATGGATTAAATGTTTTTCTTTTTTTTTCCTTCTTTCTTTCTTTCTCTCTTTCCTCCCTCCCTCCCTTCCTTCCTCTTTCCTTCCTTCCTTCCTTACATTCTCAAGACAGAGTCTTACTTTCTTGCCCCCAGTAGAGTGCAGTGGCATCATCGCTCACAGCAACCTCAAACTCTTGGGTTCAAGAGATTCTCCTGCCTCAGCCTCCTGAGTAGCTGGGACTACAGGCACCTGTCACAACACCCAGCAATTTTTTTAGAGACGAAGTTTAGCCTTTGCTCAGGCTGGTCTTGTCAACTCAAGCACTCCACCAGCCTCAGCCTCCCAGAGTTCTGGGATTACAGGTGTGAGCCACTGCACCTGGTCAATTAAACATTTTTCTGAGGGGAGAGAAAGCATCACTGATGAAGAGAGGTCAGGGCAGCCAGTAAGGAGCAGAACTGATGAAAACATTGCAAAACTCTGTTGAATTGTGCATTAAAATCATTAGCTGACTGAGCAAGGCAGAGAAGCACAGAAGACCAAGTAAATTTCAATAGAGAAACAGGAAAATCTTAACTGAAAACTTGGTCAACAATTCCTGGCTCTTGCATCACGACAATGCACCAGCTCACATGGCACTGTCTGTGGGGAGTTTTTAGCCAGTAAGCAAAAAACTGTATTAGAACACCTTCCCTACTCACCTAATCTGGCTCCCAATGATTTTTTTTTTTTTTTTTTTTGCCTAAAGACAAAGAAAATATTGAAAGGAAGACATTTTGATGACATTCAGGAAGGACATCAAAGGGTAATATGATGACAGTTCTGATGACCATTCCAGAAAAAAGAGTTCCAAAATTGTTTTGAAGACTGGACCAGGTGCTGGTGTCAGTGCATAACTTTCGCAGGGGAAGACCTCGAAGGTGACTATAGTGGAACTCAGCAATGAGATCTGGAGCACTTTTTCTAGGATGAGTTCAAGAAGTTAATTGTCAGATCTCATACTCTGTGTTTCTCAAGTATACAGACAGAGCACTGATTTCTATTCTTGACTTTTGATTCTGTGTCACAGGTTTACCTGGTGAAGCAGGAATTTCCTTCTAGCATCTCTCCATGGATGTGTGTGGATATGAAGTTTCCTGATAATTTGGGCCATGCCTTTGTAGCCATCGCTGTCACATAGGAATTGTGGTTGGCACACCCAGCATAGGTCTTAAGAGCAAGTTTGGCGTGTTAGTATTTCCCCGAACACTGCAGAAAATCTTGATCATACCTGGTGAGACTGACCGAGACATCTATGCATATAACGCACTGCTTTGCATCAAAGGCCACTTGCTACAAAAAAGGGATTTTTTCAGGCATTTTTCCCTCTTCTCTCTTAACCTTAGGTCATGATCCCTCTATATTTTTTGTACAAACTTCACTTTCCTCTGAAATCTGTCAAATGGAAATAAGACTCTGAGCGTTGTTCCTTTGAGTCCCACCTAGGGGATCTAACCCTGGGGTCTTTGTGCTCAGCCACAGGGGTCATGTGTGGCCAAATGGGAATTGAAAGGGCAGGTTATATAAACACACTTGGAAGGAGATCGGTGACGGCCACTGGCTGTGGACCCTTCAATTAGCGAAGTTCAATCCCACGCCTGTTTTCTGGGGACTTGCCTAATACCTGGAGGAGGTGCCCTGGGAATGTATTTACAGCTAATGAAAAGTGATCCTTCCCTCCCGCCTCTTCGAACAAACAAATTCTTCCCACTGTAATCTGCCCTGCGTCTCTTATCCTGTCCTTTGAACCTGCTACCTTGCACTTTTGCCCCAGAGGATGTTGGGCCAGGTTTCAAATTTCCCTGGTATGTACTGGCTTTCCCTTTTATGATAGAAACTTCAAACATCAGTACTCTTTGCTAGACAAAGCAGGAGGAGCTCATGAACCGAAGACACTGGGGGATGGGCGAGGTGGCATGGACCCAGCATTGTATCCATACCTGCAGGCTTGGGGAGCTGCAGGGACCCTGGGGCAGTCCATTTATGTGCCCCAACCTTCCTTCTACCATTTGTGGGGAGATGGAGGCTCTTTGGTATTGTGTGAACAGTCAGAGGTGTGACTGGAGTGACAAGATCACAGTTGACTTTAAGAAGCTATGAAAAGGGTCCACAGCTAGCAAGTGATGGTGTCATTTGTCTTATGGATGCTGCCCTGTGAAGAAGCTTGACAGGCTGAAGCCTTGAGAATATGCCATCACCCTCTAAGATGCAGCCAGCGCCTGGGCAGGAGGACAGCACAGGCCCTGGGAACCCTGAGGAGGGAAAAGACATATTATTTGTCTGAACGCAGGCTCAGAGAGAAGCCTAGGACCGAAAGCAAGAAGATGCAAGTGGTGTGTGTGCTGCCTGCCAAGGGCCAAGGGCCCAGGTCATGGGGGTCCTCACACAACCCCCACTCCAGTACCAGCTAAGGGGGACACAGAGCTTCTTCCTACTACTGTATTTTAGAGGCTGTTTTCAGAAAGGAGCCAAATAAAACAGCTCTGTGGAAAACACGTATTTGTGATTGGATTATGGAAATTGTCCCTGAATGCGCCTAGGTCAGAATGAACCTTCTGTAAGGGTTTTAGAACAGAAAGCAGAGCTGGCCTCGTGCTAGGGAGGTTCCTTCTCACTCTCCCCCACAGGCTTCCAGATACCCAGGGTGATGGCAGTGAGTGCCCTGGCCAGAGCTGTCCTGTGGGGCTGCAGGGAAGTTGGGGGGGGAACTGCTGGTTGGGGGCTGGAAGACACTTGTGCCCCACCAAGGAGGCCCCCCACCTGAGGGCAATCGAGTCTGCCATTCATTCTCTCTCATCCTGTCACCTGGTGAAGGAGAGTGGCGATGCATCTTGAACAGGAGATGCACCTGCTGTCTGGACTGGGGCGGAGTGGAATGGACAGCAGAGTGGACGGCTGCCATGCCACTCTGCCATCTGAGTCTCCTCTCCTCCTCGGCACCATGAGGCTTTTGGCTTATTCCCCGGAACTCCTCATCAAGGTCCAGGTGGCTCTTGGTGACATATTATTTGTCTGGCTAGGGACCACTCAGGTCCACTGGGGACACTATGTTCCTCGTCAGCCCCGGCTCCCTGTGAAGAGGTCTGTGTGGAGAGCTGTGTTCTTGCGACAGCAATGCAGACACTCTGCTAGTTCCGTGTGCCAGAAATCAACCAAATAGATCCCTTATTGCGCTTCATGAGGCCAAAGCAATGCACCCGCTATTCTGGCAGAAATTCCCATAGTCCAATCACAGAGATACGTGTTTTTCGCAGAGCGTGATTGCTGTTTTATCTGGGGCCTTTAGTTCATTGTGATGGTGTTTGTGGAACCTGACAAAGTGATAAATTTTGCTTATTTTAATCCTTTCCTTTTTTCCACCAAAGGTTAATTGTTTGGTATTCTTTGTTAAACTAACAAACTTTTTATGGGTTAAGAACCACTAAGGCTACTTAAATAAACAGACTGTTCAGGTAAGAACAGAAAAGTTAGCAGAGACACAGCTATTAGCTTGCTGGGTGGGGGCCTGGCCTCTTAGCTGGTGGATATTTACAATGACATGTGGACTCACTGGGTGATTTACAAAATACCCATTAACTGCTCAGAAAAAAATTTGACTTTCTCAGATAGAGGAAGAAGATTTTGTTTTTAATTTCTGAATTATTAAAATAAGCCCTCTTAAGTAATGTTTCATCCTCCAAATCTATTTCTTTTAATTTACTGTTCACATAAGCAAGATAAATTTTTATATATTTATCTTGTCCCATTTTTGTTTACAAGTTTGAGAATCCAGATTATTCAAGTTTCATAAAATGAGTCAAGGGAATATTCCAATGTTTCTATGCTCTAGAAGAGGTCAATGTCATGGAAGTTATTTATTTCTGCTGGCATTACTTTTATAGTAAGAAAGTCAAATTATAATCTATGCCAATAGTAAGTGTAATAGCAATATGAAGAAGAATTTCGAATAGGGAGATACTTGCTGCTCACTGGGTTCTGAAAAATCTAAGTTTGAGCCAGAATTTTAAAAGTGCAAAATTTTTATTAGGGGTTACCACATGTGAAAGGAAGGAGAGAGAAGCCCACATTGGGTAGGAGAGCTGTACTGGGGGCCCCAAAAGCTTTGGCCAATCTGGCCTCATCCATTCTTCTAGTAAGTCTAAAGTTGGTTTTTGTAAATCCTCCAACTCTTCTTTTCCTATTCTTAGACATTTGAAATTCCATGTAAATTTTAGAATAAGCCATCAGTTATTTTCAAAGGAGGTCTGCTGACAATTTGGTTTGGATTGTTTTAAAGCAGCGGTCCTCAAACTTTTTAAACAGGGGGCCAGTTCACTGTCCCTCAGACCGTTTGAGGGCTGGACTATAGTTTACAAAAAAAAAAACTATGAACAAATTCCTATGCACACTGCACATTTTAATTTGAAGTAAAAAAACAAAATGGGGGTGGTGCCTATGGCTCAAAGAAGTAGGTTGCTGGCTCCATATACCAGAGGTGGTGGGTTCAAACACAAACCCAGCCAAAAACTGCAAAAAAAAAAAAAGGGAACAAATACAAATACAATATTTAAAATGAAAAAAAAAGGTGCCCCTATCTGCCAAAAAAAAAGACCTCCTAACTTCAGGAAAAAAAGGCCCCACTTAGCCTCAAAAAAAGGCCCTACTAACTGCAAAATTAAAGAAAAAAAAAAAAAGACCTCCTAACTTCAAAAACAAAAGTCCTAACTTGTTCTTACCTTGGTCCTCAGGCAGCAGCAGGCTCTGCACAGGCAAGCTTGTCACTCCTCCAATCAAGAGTCTCAGCCTCACCTGAGACTGAGAGGAGGAGTCAAGAGACAGAGAGAATGAGGGGAGTCAGAGAGTGTGGCTCACATTCCACACATGTGCACTGCGGCCTGGGACATGTTGACTGCTAAACAGGACAGGCACCGGCGGCAAAAACGCCCAGTAGGCCAAATGTGGCCCATGGGCCGTAGTTTGAGGAGACCTGTTTTAAAGCAATCAGGTAGTCTGAGAGAATAGATACCTTAACCCTATCCACTGTCACAGTTCAACCATGTTCTTTCTCTGTTTATTTCTCTTCTTTCAATGGTATTTTGTAATTTTCATGGTACAGTTCTTACATTTCCTTAAGTTTGTTCCAAAGAATTTTGCATTTTTGATGCTGCTGTAATTGTGATTATTTCTAATTTTTTTCTAGTAGTTTGTTGCTAGTACATAGAAATATAATTGATTATTACAAATTAACCTCAGATTGCACCACTTGGAAAACTCATTCATTAGTGTGAGGGCTTCTGTAAAGCATTTGTACTATGACAGCAGCCTTAGGATTTTCTACCTACAGGATTACAGTTTACATTTTTCAATATATTCTAAATTATTTTTTAAAAAAATGATTGTGAATATGTTTATTTCTCATTTTAGTTCTTCCAGGAGTTTGGAAGTTCTGTCACTAGGTTCGTGACATTCAGCGTTGTGCATCATTGTTACTCACTGTGAAATGGCCCTTTTATCTCTGTACCATTTCTTGTTCTGAAGTCTCCAGTAACCTGTCTGTGTCTTTATATTTCAAAGCTGCTTCACTTTTCTGTTTCTTTCTCTCTCTCTTTTTGTGGACAGCACATACCTGGATCTTATTTGTACATCCCATCTAAAAATCTGCTTTTTAACTGATTCCAAAGTGAATTCTCTATTCATTTTGTTCAAGACAATAGCCACCAACCTCATGTGGCTATTATGCATTGGAGATGTTTCTAGTTTGACTGTGGACTAAATTTTTAACTTTAGTTCCAACTAATTAATCCTAAATTTAAATAGTCACATGTGGCTAAAGACATGAGACAACGCAGATTCAGATAATTGACACTCCTTGTTACTTACCAATATGTTTGGGTTTAAGTACACAATTTGTTTGGTATTTTTTAATCAAATACATGTTACTTTTTTCCTTTCATTTTAAATTAATTTATGTTTCCATTTTGTATGCACTATTATATTACTAGCTATAGCACTTTGGGGTTTGGGATGTTTTTTGTTGTTGTTCTAGGGTTTAAAACTTATATTTTTAACATTTCACAATTTACCATCTAATAATATAACACTTAAATATAATGTAAATATATAACCATAAACTTTTGCCATTGTGAAATATTTTCCTGCTACATATGTTATAAACCACACAAATCAATGTTATTAGTTGCTTTGAATTGACATTATTGCTTTAAATGTCCAATTATTGGCAATAGAAGTTTAAAAACTAAAAAAAAAAGCAGTTTCCTATCTTTGCGTTATTTCTGGCACTCTTCATTTCTTGTATAGATATAAGCATCTATCTGAAATTACTTTATTTTTGCCCAGAAATTTTTCTTTAACATTTCTTTTGGTGAAGGCATGCTGGAGATAAGGTCTGTTTTTATTCGTCTGATAAAGCTTTAAGATAAAATCTAAAAAATTCTAAATTAAGAAGTTTTTTAAAAAAATTTCAGCTCTTTAAAGATATAATTCAATTTTCTTCTGGCTTACATAGTTTTTGACAAAATGTACGTTCTTTGGCTTGTAATGTCCCTTTTTTTCCCCTCTGGCTACTTTTAAGATTTGCTATTTATCACTAGTTTTTGGCAATTTTATTTTGCTGTGCCTTGGATTTTTTTTTTTTTTAATTCAGATTAGAGTTTATTGGGCTCTAGCTGGATCTGTGAATTGTAATTTCCATCAATTTTAAAGCACTTTTGGCATTTCTTCCAATATTCTTTTCTCCCCTCTTTTCTTTTTGTCACTTCAATCACACACACGCCAGGTGGCTCTGTGCTGTCTGACGGGTAACAGGCTCCGGTGGTTCCTTTCTACTCACCTTTCTCCGAAGCATTGAGTCTGGATAGTTCTTGTTGCCATGTCCATATGTACACTAATCTTTTACAGCCTCGAATTATTATCTCTGGAAATTTTACTTAGCTCTCTTTCGTATTTTTTATTTCTCTCGTATATTCACATTTTTCCTTCAACCATTTGAGCATAATAGGAATATGTATAATCTCTGTTTGAAAGTCCCTTTCTGGTAACTTAACCCTCTGAATGATACCTTGTTCTGTTGTTATTGATTGAGATTTCTCCTTGTGTGTATAAAATCTTCCTGTTTCTTAGTGTGTCTAGCAATGTCCAATTAGATATCCGATATTATCAATTGTTTTAGTGCCGGAATCTTCAAATAAGAGGTTGAGCTTTGCTCCGGTGGGTTTTTAAGTTACGTGTATTTGTGGGCTAATTTGATTATCGGAGATTTATTTTTAATCTTTGGGGTTCTCTTTTAGGATTGGTTTAGTGCCACTACTACACCCGTGACCCTCCTTGGTCTCTACTGAAGACCCTGTGCTTTCCAGTCGTTTTCTCTGCTCTCTCTCGTCCTCGTGCTGCCTGGGTGACCCTGAAGCTTAGTGGACTGGAGGCTTCTTTCTCTTATACCTTTTCCCCGTGGAAGCTTTTTCGCATCTAACCTCACAAAGATTCCGTCTGTGCACCTGCAGTCTATTACTTATCCAGGTATTCAAGGGAGCACCCATGAAGGCTCCCGAGCTCTTCCTTTGCCCAGCTGACCGCTCTGACCCCTCTTGGTTTCTCTGCCCTGCAGAGCCCTCGGCCCCCCGGCTCTGCTTGCCACCTCCTCACCCTGCTGATGTTGCCTTGCTCTACTGCAGCGGTTCTCAGCCTTCCTAGTGCCGTGACCCTTTAATACAGTTCCTCATGTTGTGGTGACCCCCGACCATCAAATTATTTTCGTTGCTACTTCATAACTGTAATTTTGCTACTGTTATGAGTCATAATGTAAATCTCTGATATGCAGGATGTATTTAGGTGACTCCTGTAAAAGGGTAGTTCGACCCCCAAAGGGGTCGCGACCCACAAGTTGAGAACTGCTGCTCTACCGGAATTCTTCCCCCTGAACTTCTGTCTGGAATTTGTTCCCCGGAAGGAAGCCAAGGAGGTCTTGGCCTCACCTGGTTGGTTTTCTTTCTCTTAAGGATGATAGTCTTGCGTTTCACACTTTCCGGTGTCTGAAAATGATTGTTTTATACGGTTTGGCTAGTTTTTTACTTGTTTAAAACAGAACAACTCTCGATGTTTTTACTCCCTTTAGCCAGATGCTGTATTTGATTTTTAATATATAATTATAATCATTTACACAATTTTGTACCTGCCTTTTGAAACGTACATAATCTTTTTGTATTGAATATATATTATTTAGGCTTCCCGATCAGCACCTCTTTCTCTCTCTCTCTCTCTCAAGTTGTGACTTGACTGACCAGAATTTTGAACAGCATTTTAATATAACTTCAAGTATTTTTCTACAGGGCATAAAGATTATTTCCATTTTTTTCAGACGTATGATAAACATTTTGGGCTTAGCTGTCCTCTTGACGTCTTTATCCCCACCTAGTAGCTTACTTCATTTTCCCCATGTGGATTCCGCAGAAATGAAGACTATTCAGATGCTCCATAAGAAAAGGGCTCGTGGCTAAGTCGGGGAAACATCCCATACTTATCCTCTCAGGAGTATTAATGAACACTGGTTGGTTAGGTTTTAAGTAATTTTGTGTGAAGAAACCATAATTATTTTTTCTGTGGTGCCTTATGTTTTTTGAAAGTTGTATATAATTTTTATTATTATTTTGTCAAACAATACCCCAAAAGGATGATTTTCAGTTCCAAACAGTGGGATGGGAGCACGTTCTCTTCCACCAAGGCCTGAGCTGGGGATTTGGACCCCTACAACTGTCCACTCCTCAGGTACCCCAGCCCCCAAAGGTCTGGAAGTAAGAGTACAAGTGGTGAGGTCGCCCATCCAGGGGCAGGGACTAAGACCCCGGGACTCTGAGGAAGGGTCCTACAGTGGGGTGCAGCAGACATAATGTCCTGTGGAGTTTCTGGGGGCCCCAGAGAAGTCGCCTTGCTGGAAAGCACAATGCTGAGGGCATCCATGAGTCTCTTTCCCATAGGCCCTAGGAAAGGCCCTGGTGGGATCTGGGAGCCTGGAGCTTGAGGCCCAGGGTCTCAGGCTGATAAACTGGACTGTGGGGGACAGCTCCAAATCCACAGATTCTGGTCTCCAAGTCCCCTCCATGGTGGCCCCGGGTCCCTGGATTCCTCTGCGTCTCTGTCCTGGGGGGCAGGCTGGCTGAAGGGAACTGTGGTGAGAGGCAGCGGTTGGTGCCCAGCACTCACGTAGGGGCTGCGGGAGCAGCAGAGCAGGCCCACCTGATGCTGACTGCCAGCACAAAGGCGGTGGCACACGGCCTCACAGGCCACGTGGAGCTGCCACCAGAGGGCCACAGGAAGACCGCTGTGTGAGAGTTGGCGGCCCCAATAACCCCACGGGGAGACACAGCCCATTCACAGCCTGTGTATAGAGTGTCTGGGCCCCACCATGGGCCGGAGGGCCAGGGTAAAGAGGGGTTTACCCCAGAGATAGCATTGCCTCCTGGGACTTTGGACCCGCCTACAAGGGAAGATAGGAGTCTGGTCAGTGGGAATTGTCGGACCTGCTGGTCCTTGCTTGCCGGGACAGGTGGCACAACTGTCCCAGCCACGGAGACACATAGTCTCCCTCTCGTTAGGACCAAAGGAAGCCGCTCTTGTATAAAGACCAAACTAACTCCATCTTGTTCCTCAGCCTTCATTTTGCAGCAGCATGCATACCAAGAGGGTTAAGTAACTCACTCTCTCCCCTGCCCCTCGTCCCTGTGTCTGCCCCGAGGGATAGCAGCTCCTTCCCAGACTAGCCAAGGACAAGTATTACTCAGTCCCCTAGACTTCTATCAGCTCACCCCACACCCCCTCCCTTTTTCCTTTCTGTACCCTTAAAAACCCCTTCCTTTTCCAGGCGGCGGGCTTCTCCGTTTTCCTGCTGCGCCAGGTGTGAGAAGCCCCCAGCCCGGGCTGATCTGTAAATAAACCTCTTGCTATTGCATCGGATTTAGCTTCTCGGTGATTTATGTGGGGGATCCCTTGAGCTGGGCACAACACTTGTCCTGTGTGGGGCATGTCTGGGGGACAGAGAGACGGGCAGGAGATGAGGGAGGCTGTTGAGCGGTCCTGGAGAGACGCGGGGAGGGCAGAACTGCGCAGCGCAGAGGGGGGAACGCAAAGCAATCGAGAGACTTTGGAGAGAAACTCCGCATCCCATCCGTCCTGCCCCCCCTTTCTGTTTTCCTCTGGGTACCCCGTGTCTGGGCCTCCACAGACTCCTTGCAGCTCCCCCAAAGCCCCGTGCTCTCCTGTCTCCCGTCACGCCTGCTGCCGTTCGTCACATGAAAGTAAGCGAACAAGCGGCCTGCAGCCGGCAGGGTGGACGACTCGCCCCCTCGCAGCGGTTGTGCCCGGACGGGGCCGGGAATCCCACTGGTGGGCAGTAGCCTTTCGACGGTATCCACTTCATGATCCCGCCTCTGCCTCTCTTTCCACCCTCACTGTTGGTTCTGTTTCAAGCCACTCGGGTCAGTAAGCCTCACAGTGGAGGAGATCAGTGAACGTACCAATTAGCAAACCAGCGTCCAGCCGGCAGTTCAGAAACTGATGACATTTCTTCTCTTTTTCTCTTGGGACAGTCTCACTCTGTTGCCCTCGGTAAAGTGCCATGGCCTCCGCCTAGCTCACCGCAACCTCAAAATCCTGGGCTCAAGCCGTCCTCCTACATCAGCTTCCTGTGTAGCTGGAACTACAGGCACCTGCCACAAAGCTCGGCTAGTTTTTGTATCTTTATAGAGACGGGATCTTGCTCTTGCTCAGGCTGGCCTCAGACTCCTGAGCTCAAGAGCTCCTCTCACCTTGGCCTCCCAGAGTGCTGGGATTACAGGCATGAGCCACTGCCCCTGGCCCTGATGAAGACACTTCTTACCTGGAGATGATTAGCCCATGAGCTGACCTCTCCTCCATGTCAGCTATGGGATGGTCTGTGTACAAAACCCCATCTCCTCGCCCGCTTCTCTCATGCCCCGGAGGGTGGTAGAGTCACAGGGGAAAGTCTCAACCTGTTGGTGAGGAGAGGGGGAGGAGGGGCAGTGAGTACTTGTTCCTGCTGTCCTCACTTGGCGCTCCATGCCCAGAGCTCTCATCATTCTGACAGACCTGTAATAAATCTCTGAAGCACGCGGGCGGTATTGTGTGCTATAAGGCTTAATCTATACCGCCACTCATTTTCCTGGCAAGGAGACATTTTCCAAAGCAATGAGCAAAACTCAATGAGGAGATGGAGCATTTGCCCAGTGAGCTGAACCGTCCACCTGCTTACGCTGAGCTGCCTGGGGGTGTCCAGAGGTCCCTGTGAGCAGAATGGCAGCAGGGACAGCTTGGTTGTGTCCGTGGCCCCAGCATCTGGCTTGGCCTATCCAGTCAGACAGGCATCTTTACTGGGTTATTTTCCCTTGTGGAATTTTTAAGTTGTTTGCCAGGATTGGCTGCATTCATCAAACAGTTGTTCCTCCAAGACATGGTTTATGTTCACTGGAGCCACAAGGTTCTGTAGGCTGAAAGTAAACTAAGCCAGAAAGTGAAATGCCATTGCTTTCATTTTATCACCAAGCCCTGAAGACAAATTCTCACCCCTTCTAGATTTACATTTGTTCTTGTGACAAAGTAGGAGGAAAAAAAAATTAAAAACTTGAAGGAGCGTCAGAGAAGAGAGGAAAATCTCTGGGTCTCCGAGTCAAGGAAAAGCTGAGTCTTCAGGGCCCCATCCGGGGCGAGGGCGCCTCCTTCCACTGAGAAGGCGATTTGTGACCTGTTAAGACTCGTCACTCCAGCAAGGCTCACGGAACGTCTGCCCAGCCTGGGGACACGGTGATACTGTGCACAGGGCTGGGCCACTTCCAACCAGGTGTGCAGGGCACAGGTAGTTACTTGTTTACATTGTTACCAGATGCCAAATTTAACAAAATTGTGTGGCTTATTCATCTCGGCTTTTTGAGGCTGTGTTCATTCTCTTTAAAGGTGGTATTCATTATTTCTCCATAGACTAAAACTAAAATAGGAATCCTGTAAAAAAAAAAAAAAGAAAATTAGAAAGTAAAAAAAGTTTAAAAATGAAAATAAAATCATCTATGAGCATAAAATTTCAGATATAGCTTCTGGGAACCTTTTGATATTTTTCTTTTGTATTTTATTAACCTTTCCCCATGACCTTTAATATTCCATGAGAATATAATTTTTATGGATTCATAATATGAATCACAGTATGTTGTGCCATAAATTATTGGGCCATTCCTTTGCCATTGGCTATTTAAGTTTGGGTGGGTTTGGGGGTTTTTTTGTTTCTTGTTTTTACTTTTTTCACTGTTATAAATAGGATTGCATTAAATATTCTTATACACAAATCTCAGGCCGTGCTTTTTATTGCTTTATTTTTGGGGATAGGGGGCACACATCTGACAGCCAGACTGTGAATGTTAACTCTTTCAGGGTTCTTAACACATACTGCTAAGAATATGTCTACACAGTGCCCAATTTGCCAAGAAAAATAATCAGAAATATTGTGTCGACCTTCAGATTCTGGTCCTGTGATTTATGTTCCTTTAAAACTTTCAACCAAATGTTGGCTAGAAATAGGCATGAAGTGAATTTTTAAAAATTCCAAAACGGATACAGAGAAGATTCATTCTTTTTCACATTTTCTACTTTATGAAACAACATTTTTCAGTTTTCCAGCCTGCATAGTGCTACATGGCACTGCCAGAAAGTGATTTAAAAGAGCTTCAGACTTCCATGTTCTCAGGCAAGTGGCTTCCGAGAGCCTGGGTGACACAGATGTCTGGATGGCTTACAACATCTGAAAGCCTTTGCATAAAACAGCCTTGGATTCAGTGTACAGCATTAGGCGTACAGAGGTTCATTCAAACTGCAATGGATAAAGTAATTTGCGTAGTTCATATCGTGTTAACCCAGGGTTATCACCGACTCCGCAGGGCTGTGATTTCCCCTTTGGTCCAATCTTCCAGAGACGTCCGTCTGTGCCATCAGCAGTGAACTTGTTAGCTTTCATGGAATAGCTTTTCTCTTTCAATGTGGACATTCCTACGCCTGTATGTAACTTCCTCTGTTAACTAAAACAAAACAAATAAATGTATCCCCACGTGGGGCACAAGAGAAAGAAAAGTAGAGAAAGTGATGTTTCTGCCCTCAGAGAAGGCTGCTGATTAGAGCTAGAACGGCTGGAACCACCTTTCCCAGGGATCCAATGGCACATGGCTGCCCCCCTACTTTTCTGGGATTTGAATAAAACACTTTATGAATATTTATATGCTAGTAACAGTGCTAGAATAATGGCAATGGTCTGCTGTGACTTGTCTTGAGCCAGAACATTTAGAGTTAAGGCAGCAGGAACAGTGCTCTGGGCTCCCTTTCATCAAGCCTGGGGCCATCACTGTAAATCATGGAAAACTGCCCACTGTCCGAGGCCTTAACAGCTCACCTCTGCCCAGAGATGCCTGCGAATTTCTACTGGAGCCTGACATCCTTTCAGGAGTAGTGCAATAAAGACAGACTTCTGAATACTTCACTCAAAGGTGTGTTTACTGTGTATCCTGCCTGCCCACATGGTACTGTCTTATAAAGTAAAGGCACAGAGGTGCCACATACTTGCCAGGCAGCCTTTGACAGGAACATGCTGATGGCCTGTGGCTCTGCAGGCCTGTTCGACTCCCAGTGCAGACTGTGATGAACTAAACAAGCGAAGGTGAGACCATTCTCACACGCTTTGGGGGCGTGTGCTGAGAAAGAAGGAAAAGGAGCCAGAGAGAAGAGACTGAGGCTGGCCAGCCTGGTGGCCGCACAGCACAGGTAACAGAACAAGATTTGAAGGTAACGGGGCAGCCCTGCACGGCCACCTAGGAGAAGAGAGCTCTGTAAGGAGGGCCAGTACCTGGCCTGGGGTGAGCGAGGGAGGGGCTGTCTAGGCCACCAGGTGAGAGGGGTCTCAGGGTGTGGAGCACTATGAGGACTTTGAACGTACTCTGGGACATGCGTAGCTCTGGGGAGGATGTCAAGCCTGAATGACACACGTGGCCATGTCCAGAGCCTGGGAGGGAGCCTGGGTAAATGTCAGCGAGCCTCGGCCCTCGGGGCTAGAACCGGAGCCAGAGACACCAGGCTCTCTGTCGGGCCTGTGTGCTTCCTGCTGGATAGTCAAAGGGGAAAGGATTCGATGACTGTCAGGTTTCACAGATGTGCAGCCTTGCTTGAGTCTGAGCACAAAGCTGAGGGCTCTGTCCCCCACGTGTGTGGCCTACTGCAAACTCGTGCTGGGTTATGGCGAGGGGACGGCGAGGGGACAGTGGGGCGGTCACTCGCCTACAAGGGTGCCATGGGGTCCCCACCTCCCTCTGAGCACTGGTGACCACCTAGGGTAGAAATGTCCGGACATTACCAATTTCCGGGTTCAGAAATTCCCCAAACATGAGTTCATCTTCCTAAGAAAGGAAGAAATACGTATTTTATCTCCATAGGGCTTTGGACTTTTCTTTGAATTCGTTAGGTTTGTCACCTCTAGGATGACAGTAGGTGAAATATCACCAGCTTTGTGTTCCACAATAATTTCCTGCCAGCAAAAAGGAGTGTCCTGCACACACCGCTGTGCCGTCTCCTTGCTTCTCGGTGTAAACACACACCTGGGGTCCATCCGATTGTCAGGTCCCTGCGTGCACTGGTCACTGTGGGGCCAAAATGGCCCACTTTTAGCTTCCTACTTAGGCCACCGAGGTTAATAAGTTAATAAAACCCCATTTATCAGACTCTTGGATTCGTTTCCGCTTCCTGGTGGCTCATGGTGATAATTATTCTTCAAGGACTCCCAGCCGCTCTTCAGCTCTGCTTTCCTCGAGCTCCCCTCCCATTTCCTGAGAGCCCCGCCACAGAGAGAGAGAGAGAAGTTGCCTCGGTGGAGAGATGTCTGTACTCATTTCCACCTGGGTGGAGTGAAGGTCAGTCTCAAGGAATACGTTTAAATATTTGAGATTTTAAAACATACCCATGGCTGCTTCTTCCTCTGAATAGATGTAGGTTAGAAAGTCTGGTGGCCCCTGGATAACCGGGTTCTGCCATCCACACACCAGGAGCTGGGGAGTCTCCGACCTCTGCAGCTCCAGAGTTTCACCTGGAAAATTGGAGCAATATCATTTCAGCCAGGTGCACATGTGACGATAAACTGCAATAATAATTTTTATGAAATTGCTTTTGAAAACAATAAGAAATCCCAGAAAAATAAGGCCTGAGCTTGGTTGCTTTCACTGTTACCATTTGTTTCCACAAATGGCCAGAGATTTAAGGACCTGGGCTAAGTTAGCCATATCTCTTATTAGCCAGGATTCATTGATCCGGCTCCCTGACAGATGGCTTGGGGGCCCCAGAGATGATGAAATGGCGTTCAGTCATGAAGATCCTTTCTCTGAGGAGGGGCGGCCGGGTCATGGTCAGGGCTCTTGGTGCTGGTTCCAGGCTGTGAGGAAGGGCCCCAGGCGACTTCACCCAGGACCAGCCCCTCTTCTCTTGGGGAGCAGCCAGGTATCCAGATCTCTGCCCCAGCAGCCTGCCTGCACCCCAGGGCTCTTGTTCATGCATGTAAAGTTTCAAACTTTGACCAAGAAGCTTCAAATATAAATGTACAGTGATCAGGGGTGCATGTGTGTGTGTTGAGGGTGTGTTTTTTAAAGGACTGGGAATCTCCCAGCACACCAACAACTGGAGATCTCTTACCTCCTTCATCTGTCCAGGATGGCCGCTGAGAGGACAGAGACGTGAACTTGGAGAGGAGCACAGTGGCCTTGTGAGCTGTGTGGGAAACTTCTATGAGACGAGGTACATACGGCGATGGAGTAAAAGAAACAGAAAGCATCCCCACAGGTGATGTCCCCACATTGGCCAGGTCAGCAGGGGCAGAAGGGCGGACACCCAAGAGGCCCCAGCAACCAGCGTCCAACTTGGTGACCAAGAGTGCAGGGAAGGGTGGGCAGGCTGGGGTCCCGTGCAGGGGCCTGGACTCGCCCAGTGGAGAGTCCTCTGTCACAGTCACCTGGCCAGCCAAACAAATAAGTAGACAGGGGCCAGCGCAGCCTAAATGTCCAGAGAGGCAGCATGAGGCCACCTGGGCCGCTTCTTGAGCCTGGGTTCTACCTCTGCACCCCACAGTTCCCCACATCCCAAACACCCCAGCTGTTCAAATGACAGACTGAGGGGAAATTTAAAATGTGCCCCCTCCATCTACCTGAAACTTCGGAAAACTGGTCTGAAACATAAACACCAACTTCAGACTCTCCCCAGCCCCACACGGGGCAGACTGCCATCCCTCTGCAAAGTTTTAAAAGCAAGGATGCCAATCACAACTGACCAAGGGGTGAATCTATTAATTAATTCAGCATTTAGTAAGTCAAAAAAAGAAAATAAGACAGTCAATTAAATAAATGCTAAGGAACTCATCTGCTGAAACTCAGTATATCTTAATTAATACCACATATACACACGCGCTAAATATAAAACTCATATTATATAAAAATCCATTGCAGTGCTTTAATATGTTTTTAAAAATCTCAAAACTGAAAGCATTGTCATTCTGGACAGTGACATGGTAAAGACATTCAAATTAGGGATGGGGCAGTGAATGGGTGACCGTGTTCACTATTGTTATCTAATGTTTTGTAAATACTGACCGGGTCAATAAGGTGAGAGATAATTAGCAAGCAGTATAACTGTGTATCTAAAAAACCAAAATAATCAACAGAAGAAATTATCAGAATTGATAGGAGAATTGAGTGAGTTGTGTGATTTTAAAATGAATATGCAAAAATCAATAACTTTCCTTTATTTGAAAAGTAAATGTTGAGACAATATCACAGAAGAAGCACGGTCACTCGAACGGCAATGACCCTGGACAGCAAGGCCTGCAGGACCTAGTCCAGGGAACTGTTTGGTTTTGCTGAGAGTCATGAACACTCCTGAGGAACGTTTTCTACCAGCAAATGACAGGACTTGTTCTTGGAGGAAGAGGCTCAATTGCGCAAAGAAACAAATTACCCTAAATTAGGCTGTAGCATCCATGATACAGTAAGTAAAATACAAAGAGGACACTTTGGAATGTCACCACATAATATGAAGTCACATGTGGGAAAATAAAAGTATAAGAATAATGGGGGGAAGAGTGCAGGAAAGAAGTATACAGAGGGAAAAGTGGAGTTGTTGTTGAAAGTTGGGACACTTTGCCTGGGGCCTGGAGGGACAAAATCCTTGAGCTGAATACGCAGGCCAGAAATAGGCTGAAATACCTAGGGGACCTCAGTGGTATCTGCATAATAAAGCCAGCATGCTAAGGCAAAGGGAAGGTCCTGGAAAGCTGACAAGTTGGAGTCTTTGGGGAAACAGTGAGTTATGAGAGCCGCATGTGGCAGCGTGCAGAGTGTGATACCCTTGTTAAAGGGAACAGCTGGAGATTCACATTTTTCTGGGAGACTAGAAGAGAAAATGATGGCAACGATTAAATCTTTGCTGGGGAGGATGGCAGTTAGTAGCAGGGAGAGAAGGAGTTTTTCACTTCACTAAGTTTTGCGGAAAATGACTTTAGTGCTTTGAAAAGGAAAAGATACACATCTTCATATAGATGACCTAAACAATTTTAAAAGAAAACAAATCCAATTTGTAGAGCATAATTCTGGAAACGCTGCGATAGGTCAACACAGTAACAGACAGATGGATGGAAATAGTCTTATAAAAATTGGGTCATATGATACATGTTATTTGGCAAAAATGCATTCCATTTAATTTTAAGGAACTGCTGAATTTCAGACAAGTGCTTCTTTACTTTTTGTCTATGAGAAGATCAATTGGCTTCTAAATGACAGCTAAAATGGTCAAACAAGAAGAATTTACAACTCTTCTTTGTAAATTTACAATTACAAAGAAACAAACAAAGAAGATGATAAACAATCCATAAGTTGGAATCACTACATCTCTCGAGGTGCATGGTCGCAACTGTGCAATCCACAGTTCCTGTTAATTTGCTACCAGGAAAGATGAAATGAGGGCTCCTCCCCTCCCTATGCCCTGACTCTTCCCTACCCACCAGGTTTTAGCCCCTGTGTCTTTGTTGGCTCATTTTAAAGTGTTCTGGTATCTACGATGTGTTCTGTAGCTATAATTCCCAGAACTCCTTAGTCCTGACTCCACACTAAACATACGCTCTATCTGCCAAGAGCTAACATCCCATAACACTTCCATTCTTGAGTTGACTATTTGGCTCTGCCGTCTGCTTAGCAAGCTGCGTCAGGAGTAATGCGTGGAGGCTGCCACCGCTGGTGTGTTCATGGTTGTGTGTCCGTGTGCTGCCTGGTTGGAAAGTGATGTGCTTGCGTGAAAAGAATTGGCCACATTTCCCTTTTCCTTGACAATCCCGCAAGCTTCCCCACTGTGGGAGGGCCCTGCTAGGGAGGCAGGAGGCCGGCACGCACCTGCCTTGGAATATACCACTCCGGCCAGGGAGGCGTCAGGGATTCCCATATGTCTCTGCGCTATTGTGTGAAAACACACACACACACAGTACTGCCTGAAAGCTCTTGTAATGGCAGTATAATGTGGCTATTTTTAGTTTTATTTTCTTTATTCTTGAAATTTAGTAACCTCAGTGGGATATGTCTCTTGAACTCTCAGCATCTTTTCCTGAAATATGTGCCCATCTGATATGCAGACTCACCAGTATTTTTAGTTTCAGTATTTAATTTAATTCTGGTATCTTTAATTAAAAAAAATCTGTGAATATCTTTACATTTGTGCTATTATTTCATTATAATTACCCTGGTTCTTTTCTATTCTATTTTGCACAGACCCTGGAATCCACCTACCATGGTGATTATTCTGTTTGCATTTCTTCTAATATGACTTTTAATTTGTTTTAATTACTTGTCTAATTTGAAGGAATTATGCATAGCATACATACACATTAAAAAAGCAAATTCAGTTAATACCAAGTTATGTCCAGAAAGAGTAAATTTTCTGTCTCATTGTAGGTTGTGGGACCCTTAGGCCATCATTTCCAGATTTTTGTGTATGCTTCTGGAAATTTCCTCCACAAATGGCAACATCACTTGCACAAAGGGCAGTGTATTAAAACAATTTTTAAATACTATGTCAGCACTTTTAAATGTAATTTTTGCTTTTCCGGTTGCATAAATACTATAATTTACTTGTGAACATTTAGGTTTTTTCATTCCTCACTTTTATATTTTAGTTTCTAGATGCTATTTAATATAACTATTTTTTACACATGCACAAAACTATCTAGGCTAAAATTTTTGAAGTAGGATTCTAATTCAAATGTCATGTGCTATATAGTCTCATCCTGGGGGGAAGGAACCTGCTAGCATCTGGGAGTCGAGGTCAGAAATACCGCAAATATCCTACAGAGCACGGGGCAGATGCCCCAACAAAGAATGACCTGGCCAAGTGTCGGGAGTATTGAAGTTGGGAAGCTCTCTGCTCTAGAATATACACTATCAGCACATATGCCTTCAACTCAACTTGTATGAAGGGGGATGCAAATAGGTCGCAGTCAAACAAGAGGGTCTCAAAGAAAATCAATATCTAGGTATGGATAAATGATCTTACAAAAAGCAGGTAGCAATACAAGGACAATGCGTAATTTAGAGGAAAGTTAAGACTAAAATGGTAATAAAGGAAAGTGATAAATATATTAGAATATCGAGGAACAGAAATAGCACAGCAGTAAACTAAAGAACAGTATAGAGGTCAGGCATTAAAATATAATAATGAAAATAGTACTGTAATCACGAACATACATTAGGTTGAACCACGTGAAAATTTCTTCTGTAGGCTAAAAGAAAGTTGGATATTGGAGATTTTATATGAGTGAATGTAATAATAATTGCTTGCTCTTTGGTAAGGAGTAGTCCAAGTGTTATAAAAACATTACCTAACTGGTCCTATAGCACACTTTGATGTGGGAATTTTCAGGAAACAGATAGAGGCTGATGTTGTGAAGTTTAAGTATCTCGTCTAAAATCAAAAAGAAGGTAAGAGGGCAGCCCCAATCCAGGCTTGTTTATCTGTTGTCAGAACCCCACAACCCACCTTCTTCACTGTGAAGCTTGTGTCCACACCGGGTAAAGAAATAAGAGGCGATGATTGAAATTAAAGAGAAGGCGCTGGAGGAAGACCACAGCAACTGAGACCTGCTACGTAGACGGTGGGTGCCTGTGATGCGGGGACTAGAACAGATAAAGGAGAAAATCACGGGCAGAGGGGTGGGGAGGAAGCCACTGCCATTCCCACCTGAAGGAAGAGTCTGGTTGGCGGCTCAAAGGCCCACGTCACATTCCTGGGGATTTTTAACAGAGAAAACAAATCCTGAGATACGTGTTGGTAAAATTATTCAACTCTAAGGATGGAGAAGGAATAACACAAGATTTCAGGCAGACAGCAAAAGTAAAAATGGTCTAACAGAGGACTTTAAACTTTTCCACAACACAATTTTATCAGGGAAATAGATTTCACGGCACAATGAGAGAAAAGATGGGAGCCCTAAGTTTTGTGTCCAATTGACGTTGCTCTTCACATGTAAAACCAATAAAACTCATTACCAAAATGCAGTGAATGCCTTCTGAAAAAAACCCTAGTAGCCAAATTTGAAATGACTGAAGCTAAAGAACCGAGGTCCAGGAAAGGTGTCAGGACAGGCCGCGGTTGTCACCGAAACACAGAAATGGAGGTGAGCAACTGTGTGGTTACTGTAAGCCAAGCATTTGAAAGAAAGGATTATAAAATAAAAATTTTAAATGACCTATAACATAGATAAATACAAGTCTTGTGATTATTAGTAGAAGAGAGGCAACGTGCTCTTGCCGAACAGTCTTGTCTTCACTCCACTCTCTTGACATGGAGCTTCGGTAGAGCTATTTCATTTTTAAAATTTTGTTCCTGAAGGTGGAAAGATATTTTAATGCCATCTATCCACTATTAAAGCTCTAAAATTGGTCATTATGATAACTAAGGACAAATTACATAGCTCTTAAAACTATCATGAGCTGAAAAAATACTGAATGAAAAACAAAAGACATGAAAGAACGGAAGAGAAAGTATTTCATCCTGAGCAGAAAGTGTGGGAGTGTGGACGGCTCACCATGTGGACACCTATTAACATAATTCATTGTGTTGCCGGATTTATGATGAAACCATATGGTCATCTCAGTAGATGCAGAAAAAAATTCAATTAAATGTAACACTCACATGTGATCAAATAACAACTGTTAGCAAACTACTAAGAAAAGGGAATAATCTTAAGTTGATAAAAGACCTTGATAAAACAGAAATTATCTTGTTTTTGTAATGTTTAGTAGCATTATTTTGTTCTTTGAATAAGAAAACGTCTATTATTATTGTTTCAACTAATATTATACTAAAATCCTATAAAATTTAGGCCAAGAAAAAGAACCCCCTCTGGCTTTGCCCCCAAATTCCAAAGTAAATAAAACATACAGAGTAAAGATCTGAAAAGAAAGAAACACAGATATTATTTCCAGCAATGGTGAATTAGGAAATGTAATTATAAAAGTTTCTGCCAATAATACAGTGAAACTTACAATATGAGAATAAATCTAACAAAATACAAGTATGACTTTTATTGAGACAATCATAACACAACTTAAAAATAACTAACTAGGTGGAAATGTGTTTTGGATTTACAAATGGGAAGACAACCTTGTAGAGATATCAAGTCTCTCTAGATTAGCTCATGAAGTCCAGACAATTCCAGTCAAAATCCCAGGGGGCTGTCAGTGAAACCTGACATCAGCTTTTATCATAAAATCCATATGGAAGAGTAAAGAGTTAAAACAGGGAAGACGTGTCCCAGAGAAGAAGGAGGGGCTGGGGAGACTGCCTGACCGTTTGTCCAGCTTTATAAGATTGTGGTGATTAGAACAGGGTGACATCAGCAGATGAGACCAACAAAGACACCAGAACACAGGGCTGAGGGAGTGTTTATTCCAACAGAGTTACCAAAGCCCTGTGGCAAGACGCTGGAAGACCAGCAAGGGGGCCCCAGCTGATTTCTTTTCTGCCGCACATTGGAAGAAAAAGAGTTGTCTTGGGCCGCTCATTAAATACGCAAACACTAACAAAAGCTGATGAGAAAGAAAAAAGACACTGCATAATTTTCCTGACATCTGACCCCACAGATAAGCACAACAAATCCTCACATAATCTGCGTGTGGCCCCTGGACCGCAGGTCAGACACCCCTCCATGCAGTATTAGTACTAGAACAACCGATCACCATGTAGGAAAAATAAAGTTTCACGTACACCTGACGCGGAAAACGACGCTTCTGCCCTGTGCTGTGTCTGGGAGAGGCGGGAAACAGGACCATTTCAGGGGAGGACAACTGCCTCTTCTAGTGAAGCTGGTGACGGGTCTGTCACTTCGCTAACTGAGCACGTGTCCAACAGAAAGTCTCACACGTGAAATTGTTCATTACAGCGTTATTTGTGAAAGGGAATACCCTAAATTCCTATACGTGAGAAGATGAATACATCATGCTATATGTATATGATAGAATATTATGCAGTGGTTATTGTGAAAATTTGAACCTAAAGCTGACTATATGGGGAACTGGAAGGGGACAGAACCTCAACTGAATGAATGACACCACTCCCTTGAAAAGAAATAATATCCAAACCAAAAATAGAAAATGCAGTTGAATGACATAAATTGCCATGCTGACAACTGACACCAGCATTCCTCCTGGGGAGAAATTTGTCTCTGTTTAAGGGAAAGGGGATTAATAAACTCAGATTCACAAAGGAAGAACCAGGCAATATGTATTGGAAAAAAATACTTCGAAAAGAGGGTAAGCCATGTTATTGAACTCTAACTAATTTAGGAGTATGAGATCACAAGAAATGTTTCCTTAAAAATGGAATATTCTGGTTCAAACATTTTAACCTTTGCACATCTTGCAATTATCATGTATGGCTTTTGTAATTGAGAAAAAATAGTTATGAAGAAGTTTCAACTTTGATCCCTCAAAAGTTTCCCTCTTTTGAGGGATCAAAGAAATGAAAACTACAACAATGAAACAACATTTAATGCAAACTAAATTGTCAAAGATTTAATTAAAAAGACAATACCCACTTATTGGGAAGAGTTCAGGAAAACTGACACCCTCCTTACCGCTGGCAGCGTGAAGTTGCACAGTCTATCTGGGGGGCACCATGTGAACCCCGGCATATACACCCTGGAACTGTAGCTTTCCTTTAAGTAAATTATTCTCAGTGAAGGTCAGAGAAGTGCAAACATATTTATACACAAGGAGGTGTGTTGTTCTTAAGTTATAGAGGAGAAATACGGGAGATCTCTGAACGCTTGGTGATAGAGATATATTTAAATAAAACGTCTATATCATGGAACACTACTCAACTTAAAATTTTCAATTTGTAGGAAAAGAAGCCTTTGGCATATATGGTAAAGAGAATTCCAAAGCAGTATTATAGCTCCACGCTGATTTTAGGCGTGTGAAAACACACACAAGCCTATAATGGAAAAGAGGAAAAGAAACAGGGGCAAGGGTGGAGAAGGAGAGAGAAAATAAATGAATGGAAGAAAATAAGACCAAAACGCTAAGTATGCTCAATGTGCGAACTTCTGGATGTTTGACATGGTTTCTGTATTTTCCCATCAGGGTAAAGTGCATATATTACTTTGATGGGGGAGTTAAAATGAAAGGCAAACGGATGGGGCGGGGGCAGAGGTGACCCTGCAGGCCCCTTGTCCGGTCGGTGGGACCAGCGCAGCCGAAAGCCTCGCCTAAACTCGTGTGACCTGCGGCCAGTGCAGGCAGATTCCTGTGGCCCAGTTGCTTTTCATTTACTCCGGTGCCAGATGGCAGAAGTCATTTGGAATTCGCCCCTCGGAATCCACCCTTTGTCCTGCACCACAATTTAGAAGAACAGGAAAAGAGAATGTTATTGTAGGGCATGGATGTGCAAGCAAAACAAGGGCTCAGAAACATTGTTGGGAAACCCAGTTGTCATCTTCTTCATCTCCACGGCACATGTGGCCCAGATAAATGACAGCGCGGCCCGTCACGCGATGTGCAGACTCCTCACGGCCAACAGTCAGGAGTGAATTAGAATCCACCAGGGCCTGAACTATGAATGAACCACTGGGGAGGAAGACCACTTTTGTTGTGAAAATAAAGGTACTAATTTGATAAGGAGATTAAGGGAGTGCCTTGAGGGGAAGGGAGGTTTCCTTGTTAAAAATTTACCATTTGTTAATGGAGTTCATTAATCTCACCCATCTGCTGTTTCTAACTGAAAACAGCAAACCAAGAGGGGAAATTATGGCGGTCTCACACCTCTTGAGTGTCCCTATACTTTTTAAAGAATATGGATATTTAGCTTTCATATTTACCTAAAGCAAAGGTTTATTAAAATATGAAGGTCAGTGTATATTTCTATAAATATTTATGCAAGTGTCTATGCAGCTAACTGAGGACAGCACACACAAAGGTTTGGGTGGGAGCTTTCTCACTCCCAGCATGTTTGCTGACGGTGGTATTTTTAACTCCCGACTCCGCTGGTCATCTGTCTGGTTACACATGATGAGTCTTCCTTAGCTGCTCTGGGATTTTTGGAGTCATAATAATTTCCAAAAAGATGTCTGTTTTTTGCAGGGAAAATTCAGGAGACAGATGACTAATAATTTATTTGAGGCTATAAATATACATTGTTAAAATATCAGGTAAGGAAAAGATTGAGTAAGTTAAGATGAGTTTATTTTTCAGTACATCCGAGTGTCTGGTCTGTGCCTCCGTCCGGCAGTGAGACCCACCCTCTGGGGGGTTAGCATGTGTGAGGCCTGCACGAGGCCACTCAATATGGTGCATGTCTAGAGCAGTGATGGGGGCCGGACGTGGTGGCTCACGTCTGTAATCCCAGCACTCTGGGAGGCCAAGGCAGAAGGATTACTTGAGGCCTGGAGTTCAAGACCAGCCTGAGCAAGAGCCAAACCCTATCTCTACTAAAAATAGAAAAATCAGCTGGGTGTGTTGACCTGTACCTGTAGTTGCAGCTACTTGGTTGGCTGAGGCAGGATGATGGCTTGAGCCCAAGAGTTTGAGATTGCTGTGAGCTATGATGCCATAGCACTCTATCTCAAAAAAAAAAAAAATTAAAAATAAAAATAAAAATCGAGCAGCGAGTGTGGCCCAATGCTGCTTCTTCCAATGTGTGGCAGAGGAAAAGAAAATGTCAGACACCCTGGCTCCAGAGATCTGTAGATGTCGCCCTGGCTTTCTTCTATTCCCTTTCTTCTCTGAATCCCTCCTGTCCTGACCCTCTGACATTTCACAGTTCAGCTTTGAGTTACATTTTATTGTATATTGATCTCTAGTTCAATTGTGTCCTTTCAACATAACTGTAAACTGCTTAAATGTAAGGGAAACAGCAAGTTGGTTATTTAAAAGTAAAAAGTCTGACTTCTGCCTCCAGAAAAAAAAAAAAAAAACTAGAGCATAATGAGTAGGAAGGGCTGTAGCAGCGTTAATCCTGCCCTCCGGTGTCAGGTGTGGTGACTGTCACTGTTGCTCTCCCCACAGCTCCAGGTGGGGTGGCACTCCTCTGCTCCCACTGGTTGGGCCTGGGGAAGTGACATACCTTGCCCTGGTGACCAAAGGGGACCCTCCTTCAGTCTAAATTCCTGAGGCAAACAGAGTCCCCCTGTTGCCGCTCCGCGCCTGTACCAGGAGTGGAAGAACCAGGGCACTGCCCGTGGGCACCGCTGAGACCTGGGTGCTGCTCACCCTGCTGACTGGAACTGAGTGATGAGGGGGCCGCCTTTGGAGGGCTCGGCCCCAGACGGGAGTGCAGAGTAAGTGGGAGGCTGGAGGGAAGGCCGTTCTCCTCCGCCCCGACCGGCCCTCCGGGGCCCTTGCCTGCTCTGATCCATCCCCGTCTCCTCCCAGCCTGCCGGGTCTGCACTGTGTGTGGCCACATCCCCCTCTCTCCACCCCAACCGATCAGCTCACACCAAGTGTGAAACTCACCAAGTGTGTACTTTTCGTCTGTTTAGTGACCACGCGTGCACTCAGGGCACACACAGTGGGCTCACGGCACTACTCGCAGAATTAAAAGCTAGAAACCCAAGTGTCCACTATCAGTAGCATGAATTAGTACACTCAGGACACACGCGTGTGCATAGCCACACAGTCACGCACAGGGGATACTCCACAGCTTTGGGGAGAAATAAACTACGGCCGTTTGCGACAGCAGAGGTGAGTATCAGACACAGAGCCAGAGAAATCAGAAGGAAAGAGAAGATCGTGAGTCCCATCTACACGAAAATTAAAACAGGCACCAAAAATACCTGTGATGAAAGCAGCCAGCACAGTGGCAGCTCCTCTGGGACGGAGGGAGCAGGGACTGAGGGGCAGGGGACCGGCTCTGCGGAGGCGGGTTTTGCTCCAATTTCAATCCGGAGGTGAATAAAGGTGTGGGTACACTGTGTGGAAACTCACCAAGTGTGTGCTCTTTGTGTGCTTAGTAATTTTATACTGCAATTCAATTTATTTAAATTAATCTTTCAAAACAATTTTCAACTTGAAACAGAAAATACATCCCAGTTAGACACACTGGGAAACGATGGGTAAGCTTGTCACCGCTGAGGAGTCTGCAGTGTAGATGGACTTTTGTTTTTCATTAGCCCTGTAGATTTGAGCACAGAGCGATACACCCTCTTTGGGATGTCACCAGACGCTTGTCTGGGCACTTAGACTCTGCTGTGGGTCGGAGGTCACTCGGCCAGCGGGAGGGATGGTACTGTGGGTCCAGTGGGTAGGAAGGGGCAGGGAGCCAGGACTCGGCCAGGACTCCCACCCCAGCTGTCCTCACTGGCTCTGAGAACCTCAGCAAAGCTGCTCATGTTGCCTAGTCATCCCAATGTCCTGGAGCCAGGGGAGCTGCAAGGATCCATGTCCGTCCCCACCGTCCGAGGTCCTCACGCGGCAGAGTTCAGTGTCTGGTGTCTGTGGACCAACTAGTTTTACTCAACTTCATTCGAGCTAAGCAAGAGCAACTCTATGTCTTCAGTTGAACATGATAACAAATTGTAAATTGTACATATCATTCCCACATCCAAATCAGTCATTCCACAGCTATTTGGAGAGCCTGAGTTGGAGGGTGGTCCCCTTCATGGATAAAGTGGTGTAGACAGCAACACGGCTTGGGCACCTGCGGGCTTGGGGCAGGAGGCTGCTGGGTCTTAATAGGACTGGGTGTTGCCAGCCCCATTTTGAAGGTGACCAAGGCCTGGTTTTAAGCCACCATTCTCTGGGGACTCTCTCCTGTCCCAACACCTCTGGTCCCCTTTCCCTCTCCCACTCGCTCACTTTTTCTCTTCTCTCCATCCCTAGTCCCTTGGGTAGATGGGATATAGAGAGATGGCAGAGAGAGATGTGGCCTCGTGTTTCTCTGCCATTGGCAACTCTAAACCAACCTGGACGCCCCTAGGGAACCACTGCAGGGCCCTGGTGCAAAGTGTGATCTCCCATAACCTCGCTAACAAGTGAAAAACATCCTGGACCTACTCAGGGGCATTTGAAATGGCAGCTGAGGTTGATCCCAGAGTGTTCAGAGGAAAACTTGCTTGGCGTCAGTTGGAGAGAGTTGGGGTGAGTGAGCACTGCCTGTCCAGGACCTCAGGACCGGGGCCTTGAGCTGACACTCTGGCTTTACGGTTTTAGCAGCATGGCAGGCTCCTCCCAGCTCAAGTGCTACTGTCTCTGCTCCCACAGGGGAGAACAGGATAAATAGACCTCAGCTCTCTTCCCGTGCGGAAGGCGTGCCCTGGTGTCAGGCTTGCATCAGTTGGTCTGACTTGGAGCCAGTCACTGCAAACATCAGCGCAGCCAGATAAAATGGAGGGGTGAGTGTGTGTGTATGCAAGCACAGAGCCAGATTTGAGTGCTCAACACCAGATAACACATTTAATGAATATTTTCCCAGGACAGACCGACTGTTGAAATCTCATAAATCGACTGGCCGGCTGGCCTTATGCAGACGGTTCTGAATATCAGATTCAGTTTGTGCAATCAACCACATGGCCCTGTCACCTCTCTCGCTCTCCACGATGGCTTCTCTCTCCCATCTCTTCACTCCATCCCAAGTGGGAGGGGCAGTGGCCAGAGCAGGAGCATCTCAGGGCCTGGTGTGAGCACCAGCCGGTGACATACGGTGCTGTGACCCACAAGGCCCGACCCCCATAAGCCTGATCTTTCTCTGTAAAGTGGAGACAACCTCCGTGCTGGTTGCCACAATTCATGGAGAATCAGAGTGTGGCCCTGGGGTAACACTGAGGAGGGTAAATGTCATCCAGTAAGAGTTGCAAGAGGAATTCAGTTCCCACTTCCTCACCCTTGCACTTGGAGGCCATTAGAACTCCTTTAGGGAAGAGGCAAGTCTTGTTCATGTTTGTCCCTGGGACGTAAACAAATATTTTGTAAATATTTGCTGAATGTGGTCATTAGCTCAGGAAATTCATTTGCTCGACAAGAAAACAAACATCTCCAGTTCTGATGACCCGGCTCTTTTAACCGTCCAGTGTTTGTGATTCTTACTTGTCACTAGGAGAGGGTCTGGAGCCGAGGAGACACTGGTAAATATCGGCTGAATCCATCATTGGCAAAGCCTTCCATTTTCAAGTCACAATTTTGGACCAATCTAACTTCTCAGCAGCCTCTGGCTATTTACCTGTGTTGCAAATGCTGCGCACACCGCATCTGGGCGTTTATCTAAGCTCATCGTTGATGTCTGAGTTCGGGGGCCAGGAGGGTGTCTCCCCTGGAGTGCAGCATGTGGTCTGGACCGTGTGATCCTTGCCTAAGGAAAGAACAGTTACCAATTCTACTTACGCTGTGAACCAGCCCTCCTTTTTGGATGGATTTGCCTCAGAAACATGCAGACATAAACTGGTATGTGACAAAAAGGGATAAAAATTGGAACCGGGAGGTGTCATTTCATGTCTGTCCAGCAAAAGCTGCAGGGCGTCAGATGCCTCTGAGGTGACGGGACTACAAATTGTGTTTTACAGGGCAATTGGAGAATTTGTAGCAAATCCATTTAAAACTGTTGACATTGGCTTGGCGCCCATAGCTCAGTGGTTAGAGCACTGGCCACATACACTGGTGCTGGCCAGTTCAAACCCAGCCCAGTCCAGCTACACAACAGTGACAACTACAAGAATAATACACAAACACACAGAAAGAAAACAACCAGGCATTGTGGTGGGCGCCTCTAGTCCCAGCTACTTGGGAGGCTGAGGCAAGGGAATCACTTAAGCCCAAGAGTTTGAGGTTGCTGTGAGCTGTGATGCCACAGCACTCTACCTAGGGCAACATAGTGAGACTCCATCTCAAAAAAAAAAAAAAAGAAAGAAAGAAAAGAAAAGAAAGAAAAAAAAACTGTTGGCATTTAGACCCAGAATTTCCATTTGTATACATTTATTCCAAGGACTCAGCAGGTATGTACGAGACTGTCTGTGAAGAGAGGGTGATGATTTATGGGTCATGAGGAAGAGGAGGGTTTGCATTCACTGGGGGGAGCTAGCCTGTTCTGCCCTCGTAAAAACTACATTTTGGACCACTCTGTTGACTACCCTTCTAGTCACTGCTAGCGGGGATTTACTCTAGGCCACTGGGAGCTTGACTAACGCTTTCCTTTGTTTATCTACAGTGTTTGGTATTTTCTGCAGTAAACTTTTATCGTGGGCAAAGTAAAAATAAATGTATAAAAAGGAAGTGGAACTTCCAAGACCCCGAATTAGCCTTTGCCATGGGCCCTATTGACAAACCATGCCTCAGGAAGAGCACACTCTGGGTGGCTGCAGGACGCACAATGGCAGATACTAAATAGGGAATATTAAATATTTACATGATGCAGGGGTCACTGGGGCAGCACACACACGAGAGGGGCCTGGGGGCTGTGTGCTCACGCTGCATTCGGTCGAAGGGAATTGTTTAGGTGAAGAGGAGGAGTTGGGGGAGGAAATGTTGGCTTCAGAAGGAGGTTTACATTTGAAGATGAGGATGGAGCTGTTTTGCTGGGAGGATTTCTGAAGGGTTTTCTGAATCCTGCCCGTCTCTTTCTAGAGTGGATGTGCCCCCGGACCCCCCTCCTTGATTCTTCTCTTTACACCTGCAAAGCTCTGAAGTGAGCGGCAGATGGGGGATACCCTATGGCTCCGTGGCACGTGAGCGGCCCACACGGTGCCACACTCTGGGCTATGTGGGGCAGACCCCTAATCAGTTTTGGCCCTTTGGCCAACGCAGATAAATAGCCAGAACTACTGAGAAGTTGGGTACAGAGGGCAGTGGTTGAAAATACTACCTACTTAAAAAGAAATTCTTCAGTATTTGTTTAGTTAAAAGCTTCTCTTCCATCGAAAGATCTTGCACGTGCTGCCTGGAGCATAACAGAGGCCCAGCCAGTGTCTGTGGGATGAGTGGATGTGGTCTAGGAGGCCCAGCAGAGCTTTGCCGGCCACTCTCTTCCAGCTGTGAAGGTTCTACAGTGCCGGGGGCCTCAAGAAATTGGACCCACATTTTTTGAGTGAGCCCTGTCTACGGTTACGCTCTGGGTGGAAATGAGAACACACGTACTGGATACCTGGTGTGTTTGGGGATTAACGTTAACAGGACGTGAACCGCAGTCTCAGGTCTACAGAAATCAGCGTGAGACGGAAGATGCTGAGAGGGTTTTTGCAAAAGAGGTGAACTTGAGGTGGGCAGGACTTGGGGACCATGGGTTGAGATAAAAGCCCCAGAGACAAAAGGCAGGGTGGGCGGGGAGCTCAGGCGACAGGTGACCTCCCATCATGCTGAGGGGAGCAGGACTGAATCAGACTTTGCTCCATGGCACAGGACTAAGACAGGTCACATTTTTGTATTTTTCTAAGTCCAATAAGTCTTTCCAAACCCTGGGGTGGGCAAGAAATTGAAACTTGGCCATCTATTCTCATGCTTCTACCATGCCTATGGTGGGCTCAGGGTGGCCACTGGCCTAGTCTGGCCATGGCTCAGGCACCGTTGTCCAAGACTGTGTGGTCCAGTCCAGGACAGTGGCTGCTTGCATCCAGGCCCAGCACCAGCTTCCCTTCACTGCCCTCCCCTCAGACGCGGCTTAGCCGTGTGGCCGGTCTCAGGGCCAGGCTGTTCCCACAGTCCAGACGCCCCACAGCTGTCGGAGTCTGACTCCTAGAAAGAGTTGCTCCCACTCCGCTCCCTCTGGCTCGCCCAGCTGTCACCGCCTCTCCTCCTTCCCTTTCACCCTGAGTGGGCAGCATCTCCCCCCTCTGAGCTTCTGCTCACAAGGCCTGCTCAGCATCGTGCTATTACCCGGATGGTAAATGTCCGTTTGAAGCTTCTTTTGTGGAATACCTGGGGAAACTGCCCCTGGGCCGTCCGCAGCGCCGAGTTGGGTGAGTTTGGGAGGGTGGACGCTGTTGCTACAAACCTACAAGCACCCTGTGGCCCCGCTGAACCCTGCTGAGACCCCCTTACGGGGTTTGCTCTGCCTCCCCAGGACGCAAATGAGTTGCAGTTCATGAAAAACATGATGGTAATTTTGTAGACATTCATTGCATGGTCAGTTTCTAGAACAGGAGGGAATTTGCTTTGCCCGTGTCATATATTTATGCCGCAGAGTGAGACTGAATTGCATGCGGGCTGCGACCCTGAAGCTCTGGACCCCAAATCATAGTGGCAGTTGACTGCCTGCACCCCCATAGACAGAAGTGACAGCAACAGGGAACTGGGGATATTGTTATTCTCCGGCTTTTCTCATGTCATTTGTAGTAAAACACAAAATCCTAATTACCAAATTTAAATCTGAAGAGGGAGAGAGTTTTCTTTGAGATAGGCTCACCGTTAGTCCTGTTCCCTGTGGTCACCTGTTTCTTCTGCTGGGACATGCTGAGGATGCGGGGCTGTTTTGTGAGGCACCACCCTGCTTTTCCACTGTGGCCCTGGCACCAGCATTTTGTGTGACTCACAGTTGTCACTCGATGCAAAAGACAAGGGCTCCTGCAGAGAGGAGAGGAGGTCAGACATTGGGGGCATCATAGACAGGGCGTCCACCTGACATCAGCACCCTTGGGACAGAGCCCTCCACACAAATGTTCCCGGCAAGGAAAAACTCTGCCTTTCTTGGTGGGAAATTGCACAAAAGTTGGACCTCTGATTCTTTTTCATGGTCTGACCTCCTCCTTCCCAGCCCTGGCTCCTTGCCTTGTCCCTGGATGTGGCTTTAGCCCCACACGTGTGGTCAGAAAGCCTATCTGTCCGAGGGGGGTGGGGTCTTGGGACCTTGGTGTACCACACCTTTTGGGGGTAAAACACGATTGTAAGAGGGACTTTACCCAACAAATGCAACCAGTGTAACATGGTTTCTTGTACCCTCAATGAATCCCCAACAATAAAAAAAAAAAAAAAAAGAAAGAAAAAGAAAGCCTATCTCTCCCTCCCTGCGGACCCAGCCCCCTTTACAGCAGGATGGCAGCACCAGCAGACTGTCCTCCTGCAGGGCTCGGCCTCAGACCCCACCTGGGTGCTGCTGCCAAAACCTGGCTGTGTAGGACGGCCGCGTCCTGTGGACCTGGGGCCTAATGATGCGGAACTCCCCACTTCCCGGCCTAACTCGAGACAGTGCTGCTCAGCGCTGCCAGCACCCCAGCACTGACCGGGTCTCCAGCCCAAAAACTCAACACCCATTTTGGCCACACCACCCTCCTCAGCTCCCCTCCTCCACGTCACCATCCCCTCTCCTCTGTGCCTGGGTCCAGCACCAGAGTCTGAGCCCCCCTCCTCCATCCGCCTCGCCTGACACACTTTGGCCCACACATCTTTGAACTTTTACAGACTCTGCAACTGTAACAAATTACCTGCTATTTAATTATGTTCTGTCATATTATTCCTGTTGAACTTGGCCGAGAACCCTGCACTCCTTGAAGGCAGAAGCTGTCTCCCTTGTTCTGCACCCTGATCTGTCCCTCCAGACCCAAAGAACTGCTGCAGGACAGGACTCCAAACCTGGGCCCTGAGTGTCACCAACTGTGTGCTGTTTTACTTCTGTTTTTCTAAGTCAGTCTCTCTCTCTTTTTTTTGTTTAAATGAATTCGTCATTAAAGGAACTTGTTGTCGCCGCCAGAAATGGGGAATTGTATCACTTGCCATCAGTAGAAGTTGGCTGTAAAAACAAATTCCATGACAAGAGAGCAGTGCTGTCATGTTCCACCTCACGTCTGAGAGCTGCTCTCTCCCCTTGGATGTGAAGGGGCCGAGTGTTAGGGAAACGTTCCAGACACACGAGCACCAGACTAGAACTCTTGTTGTGTCCAGCGGGATTGACAAGAAAGGGCAGAAGTTCCTCCCTCTGTGATGGACAGTTGTTGATGCCCATGTCTGGGTACCACTGAAACTCACTCCTTCAGCCCACATCTCAGGCCCCTCAGGGACAGTCTGCAACAGCTACCACCTGCTGTGTGAGTCCCAGGAAATATGTCCTAAGTCCCTCTCCTCTGAGCCAGAGGGTCAGGATAAGTGGCCTGCGTGGGACACACTGGAGTAAGTGGCCACATGGGATCCAGCGAGGATAAACCCATTCTGAATCTTAAACCATACACAGTTCAATGTTAGGGACCACACGAAGTCACTCCCCCATCTCTGCCAGTGTGAGAGTTTTCCCTGTGTCTCTATAGCCAGAGGGTGATGGAGCTTTCTGTGAGGCCCTGAGCAAAGACAGCCCACCTGGGCCAGTGGTGGCCAGAAAGGGGCTGGTCTGGCATGATCGCTCTTACCCCAGGGAGGGCTGCAGTCCAGTCAGTGGTGAGGCGAGGGCCCTGTCCCGACCTCAGGAGGTCATGGGTGGGCTGGGCTGAAGCCCCCTCACTCTGAGCTTGAGTAATGTGGCGACTTTGGTCAGCCCTGCCTAGAGAGGAAAGGACGTTGGCGATCACTTACAAATCCAAGAAGCACCTTTTTCTTCTGATTTCTTTTCACAACTCACTTTCAGCGCAGGCAGGCCTACACGTCCTTATCTCCTTTCGTCCTGTTCAGCAAGCTCAGAAACACAAGTCTCTCGCCCTGAAAATCACATCTGTACTGTTTCCAGAGAGGCCATCAGACAGGCACAGCCTGTGCTGGGGATTTAAGTCCCGCTTCTCCTTGAATAAATGCCTTCCGCTTCTGGGCCACAGACTGATTTTCCACCGAAGCCAATTTCCTGGAAGGGTCTTGGCCATGCATCTTAGCAGCACTTATCTCAGAAGGGGATCCAGAGCCCAACGCGTGACCCCCAAAGTCCCCGAAGGTGGTTGTCAGCACACAGCGTCCCAGCTCCTGCCCCTGTGTGTCACCATGATCTCGCCTGGCCCTGTGCCCCCCAACCTCGGAGAGACAGAAGGGGCTGGAGTTTGAGGCTCAGGAATTGGCCACTGACGACAAGGGGCTGGGCCTTGGGATTCTATCTGGGGTGACGTTCTTAGACCCCTCAGAGTGGAAGTGAAGTGCTCAGGAACATCACTGAACATCATTCCTGTGGTCTCTTGGGCAATTTCTTAGTAATTTCCAAATTCTTGTGAACTCTGGGTAATTGTGCCTACAAAGCTAAAGCAAAGGAATTAATGGGACTCTCAGCTCTGTGGGAAAGGGTTAAGAAGAGCGCTGCCAGCCTCTCAGGAGGACTACAGAAGAAGCAGGTGGAGCCCCGGAGTCCCTTTACAAGGTTTGGTAACCTTAACCTTCCCGAAGACCCTTGAACAGAATTTGCACTTTGCACTTTAAAACTGAGATGGGCTTTTGTGGCTGGGAAGAGGAAAGCCAATTTGTTCGGGAGGCATTATTCAGAACTGTCTCCCAGGCCTTGAAGAACAAAGGAAGAGCATTTGCAATTTGAACAGAAGTCACTGAAAGGGCATCGTTTAGACTCAGAGACGTGAGAGGTGGATACACTCTGGGTCTCCCTCCGTTTGTATTTTAACTGCCCCTTTCAGGCAAAGCCATTGTGCAAGGGGACGGCCCCGCCCCTACGCACACGGTCTGCCAGCTGGACCCTCGGCCCCATTGTTGGCAGGTGTTTCTGGGGCCTTTGGTCATGTCAGTACTCTTGTTTCAGTTTCTTTTGGTATGTTAACATCTCCCTCTTTTTAGAAAGGATTTTGCTTTTTATTTCACTCATGCGAATAGAGAATTGAACTCCAAACCATTAGCCTACTTACTAAATATTTATGATAAGTCGCTGGGATGAGAAGACTTGTTCTGTAGGTAGGTCCCAGCGAACGGAAAGGCTTGTGCACACGTGTGTGAAAGGCACCACAGAGGGCGGGTATCGCAATTACCTTCTGCACGTGGAGGACCACTGCGGCTGGTCTCCAGCCATGCTCGGAATCCCATTGGAAAGACCAAGACCTGAAAAAAGAGGTCTGGGGAAGTACAGAGACTCACTATCTAGAAAATCCCACTTCGTCGAAGATTCTCTTGCATAGTCATAGAAGAGTTAAGAAATGATAAAATCCCAACTTAGAAATAAGACAAAGAGTATTATTGACTAATGCCATACTAAAATAATGTTTCACAATTTTAACAAGTCTATCTGAGGAGCATCCGAAGACCTAAGAGAATTTTGTTTAAATTTGACTTAATAATTACAATTGGGATGATACGGTGGCTCACACCTCCAATCCTAGCACTCTGGGAGGACGGCAGGTGTGGGTCACTTCAGCTCAGTAGTTTGAGACCAGCCTGCACAAGAGTGAGACTCTTCCCGGCACCCCATCTCTACTAAAATTAAAAAAAAAATAGCTAGATGTTGTGGTGGGTGTCTGTAGTCTCAGCTATTTCAGAAGCTAAGGCGGGAGGATCATTTGCACCCAAGAGTTTGAGGTTGCTGTGAGTTAGGATGACACCACGGCACTCAACCCCAAGACAACAGGGTGAGATTCTGTCTCAAAATAATAATAATAATAATACTTACAGCTGATATGGGGATCGAACAATGTAGACAAAGGATAAATTGCAAATTATTTGTATTTAATAGAAAAGATAATCAAGTTAATGAATTACCTTTCCCCACACAGGCCATTGCCAGTTTTATCTCTGCCTTAGCCAGCTTATTACCCACTCTTTTTCCAATTTGTCACCCACACTAGTCTCCTCCTTTGAACCGGCTTTCGTCCTGCTGGTCTCACTAATCAGTTAAACATATCTCCAAAACATGCTCGCTACTTATTTGTATGAAGTGTGCTTTATAAACTTTAAAAAATTATACTTTGGCTCGGCGCCTGTGGCTCAGCGGGCTAAGGCGCCAGCCATGTACACCTGAGCTGGCGGGTTCGAATCCACCCCAGGCCCGCCAAACAATGATGGCTGCAACCAAAAAAAAAAATGGCCGGGCATTGTGGCGGGCGCCTGTAGTCCCAGCTACTTGGGAGGCGGAGGCAAGAGACTCGCTTGAGCCCGGGAATTGGAGGTTGCTGTGAGCTGTGATGCCACGGCACCCTATCCAGGGTGACAGTT
>CAUYRH010111857.1:0-12379 GCA_963574655.1 Perodicticus potto
CTAACAAAACATGAAATATCAATGAAGGCTATCTCTAACAGTATGATCAAAATATTTCTGATTGTATATGAAGTAAGCACATTGTGCCCCATGATTGCACCAATGTACACAATTATGATTTAATAAAATTATTTTTAAAAAAAGGTATAATAAGAGCAGAAATGTGTTTACTATGTGCCAGGCACTGTTCTTAGCACTCTCACATACATTTATTCATTTACTGCTCCTGTACTCATTTTAAGGTGATTAAGCAGAGACAAAGAGGGATTAAATAACTTGGGTCAAGGTTATACAGCACATAAGTGGGAGAACCTGGATCAAATTCAGGCATGTTCCAAAACACCTTCTGTCAATCACTACTCTCTACTGCCTCTCATAGGCACAAAAGTGCACAAAAATAACCTAAAATTTATAGGCTTATTACCAGGGGTTCTGGCACATGCAGAATGCAAGTACTTTCTATAAAACTGTAAGTTCTATTAAGACATATATCATTTCTAGGGTTGCCAAGTAATATTATCATCAGCTCTACTTTAAGTTTTATTATATTTATAAATGAAATACATAATTGTGGTGTATAAATTAGAGGTCAAAATACATGAACATTTGGTAGATTACAAAAATGCAATTTAATTTAACTGTTTTAGTAAAAAGTGAATGTCTTGTTATTGGACAGATGTAGGGGAGAATGCCCTAGATGGGCTATGTATATCAAGTAAATGAATGAACTGGATCCAGATACAGAACTACACTCAAGGTTTCAGCATCCCTGTCAAATGTGTCTGCCCATCTCCATCTCAACATTTGTCCCACTGTAGAGAAACTCCTGCTAGGCTGCCTGTCTGTGAGCTCCTAGTGGGCACATCTTCTTCACCGTCAGTGTCTGGCTCAATACCTCATATTAGTAAGTTCTCAACAAGTATATGCTAAGCCCATGAAGGTAATGACCATGTACTACTATATGGAAAACACTGTGGTAGATGGTGGGAAACCAACTGTTTGGTCCATGTGTAAGGCCTATGCCCAAGTGCCCAGTAAACAGTGGAGCCAAAAACAGAAGCACCCCGAAGAACAGAGATGGCCAACGTGGGTCTTCAGATAAGAAATCAACTTTCCCCATAGAAGTCAAAGAATAAGTGGAATCCAAGCCAGGCATAGTGGTATGCACCTGTAGTCTCAGGTACTTGGGAGGCTGAGGCAGGAAGATCACTGTAGTGAGCTATGATCCCACCACTGCACTCCAGCCTAGGTGACAGAGCAAGACTCTGTCTTAAAAGAAAAAAGAAAAAGTGGAATTCAAAGCTGTTCCAATCCATTCCCTCACTTTAAAAATAGATCAACAATCCTGTCAATTTAGCTTTTACTTAACTTCTGTAATTCTGAAAATGAGAATAATAGAGCTTTCATCCTCAGTCAGTACAATTTTAATAACAGCTTTATTGAGATATGATGCACATACCGTAAAATCTGCCCTTTGAAAAAGTACAATTCAGTGGTTTTTAGTATATTTATGGATATTTGCAACCATCATCTCAATTTTATAACATTTTCTCCCCCCCAGAAAAGAAATCCCACACCCTTTAGCTATCTTCCTACTCCTCCATCTGTAAGCAGCCACGAATTTACTTTGTCTCTAAGGATTTTCCTATTCTAGACATTTCACAGAAATGGAATCATATAGCCTTTTGTGTCTGGCTTTTTTCCTTTAAAAGGATCTTTTCAAGGTTCATCTATATTGTATTATGGGTCAGTACTCCATTCCTGAATAATATTCCATTGTATGGGTATACCACATTTTGCTCATCTATTCATCAATTGATGAACACTTCAGCTGTCTCCACTTTTTTGGCTATTATGAGTAAGTCAGTACAATTTTAAAACAACAAGACTAGGCTAAAGAAAGACATCCAAGGCAATAAATATAATGATGCTTTGTGATGCTCAATTTATGGAAAATTTTCTAGGTCCCTCATTTAATGCTAAAATGTATTTGATTACTTGCTTGGGGTTATATCCTCAGCATCTAGAAACATGGCTACTCATACGAGTGCTCAATAAATTATGCTGAACAAATGACAAATGCAGGAAAAATAATACTTGAAAGAGGGATGGAAAGGAGAATGAAATAGTAAAGTCCTAAGGGATCAAATATCAGAGAAAAATCAACCTGTGATTTAAAATATGCAATGGATAGCTCATGTATTCAACAGTTTACATTAAAATCTCCTAAACAAAGTATTCCTATAAAAGCATCAGAAACTGCCACTGTTAAATAATAGTAACTCTCAAGATAATACAACTTTTAAAAGTCTGAAACATTTTTGGTTGCTGTTATTTGACAACATTGCGCCATGTAGACTTATCCTCTACAAGAATGAATGATGCCCTACCCCCCTACTTCGCATAGTTTATAATTCTGTAACTCAGAAGTGAATTGCAAAGACTACAACATCTGGTTATTCCAGATGTTTACTTCATTTAACCAGCCCTATCTTTATCCACTGCTTAGTCTGGGGGTGCCAAGTAATATTATCATCAGCTCTACTTCAGGTGGTTAATACATTGTGAAAGACAGAGATAGCAAATCCAAGGTCCCAATCAAATATTTATGTTTCCAAAATATAAGCATGGGAGTTATAAGCATAGACTTTGGAAATTAGAGCATTAAGTTCAAGTTTTAACGCTTTTATTTACTAGCAGAATGTCTTTGGACATACCACTTCCTCTCTCTGAGCCCCAGGTTCCCCATCTGTAAAAAGGAGAACGCCAACCCCACAGTGTTGCAGTGAGAAAGATGAGATAATGTGTGTAAAGTACTCACCAGAGTCCAGCACAGAGTAAGTAGCTGTTCCTACCAGAAAAGAATACAAAATTACATCACTCCTTCCTGCCACTTCTTCATATGCTCTCAATATTCTTTTTATTTTCTCTTTTTGTCTCTAGTGGATTTTTCTAGAGTTAGACCCTTGCTAAAACTCACAACTGGTTATCAGTTAATATTACATTTTAATAAAAAGGCCTAATCAACTAATGTATTTTAGGGCAGTTATTACATGGAAATATACAATAGAAAAATGATTCATAACTACTGCATATCTATAATACAACCACAAGGTATCACAGAACTCTGATGTAAATAAAAGCTAAAGCCATTCCTGTGCGTATTTATGTTCACACATGTTACAGGAGCAAAGGGAAGGTATTTAGCACTTAGGATGGAGGCCTTTTATAAGCTCATAATAAATACGTAGTCTGTAAGTATGCTTTTCAAACAAAAACAAGACACAATGTCTAATGTATTTTTTTGTTGCTAAAGCAATTTTCCAAGGTTATAGGTATAGTGATTTTTGGGGGCAGAGACCTCTTTGAAAGTATGCCAGGGTTGATAGGCTTGTAGAAGATGAATTTAAGAAGTCATACAAAAGCGATATACCTGATTTTTCTCCATGTGTTTTGCAGATTTTCTTTTTTCATATGAAGTTGTGCAGCTTGTTGACTGGAGTCAGATAAATTAGTGCTTTTCTCCTTTGTGCCAACTGCTCTACAGATAAGGGTCCAATTTTTAATGTGAATGTTGAAAGAATGATATTCTTGCCAAGGAAAGAGGATACAGATCTTTGGATATCAAGATGGATATTTAGGGATGCTAATATACCAGGAACAGAGGCTAACAGACTAAATGTGGCCTTGCATTTTGAGACAAGAGGAAGTTCTGATGATGAACAAACACAAGACAAATTAAATGGAACTTAAATCAGAAGAATTGAATGACTACCTCTCAGAGACCACAAGTCCTACAAAACCAGGTTTCCCTAGCTTTTAAAAAGACAAGATACTTGGCATCCTGAAGTAAATGTTCCTTTCAACTTTAATGCACCTAGGCAGAAATGGAGGCTAAGGCCTTTACTGTAAATCCATTTTAAGAGGAATATGTTTGGAAATACTCTCTCATCATTCACTTTTGTCTTCCCTGCTGGAATTTTTCCACTTTAAGCTCAATAAGTCATTTCTTTGGCATTTGTTACAATATTAGTCATACACAAACCCCCAAAATATAATGTAGTAAAGACTTTTGGGAAAAATAGATTTTTCTACATGTTTCCAATTTTATTTCTTACATTTGAACGTGTAAACTTTGTTGTTGAAAAAATATAGTTTTCCTGAGCAAAAGAATTCTAAGAATGTTCATTATTAATAGTACTCAAATCCAAAAAGTATGTATTTGCAAACTGAATGTCTTTACTGACTCCAGTAAAATAATCATAATGATAAACCATAGAGCAGGCCTTGAAAGGCTGAGATTCCTATGAGGTGTAGTTAACTGGTACCATGAAACAAGGCTTCAAAGAGATATCAGACTAAATGAATCAGTTAAGAGAAGCATACAGGACTCGGCGCCCATAGCTCAGAGGTTAGGGCACCGGCCACATGCACCAGGGCTGGTGGGTTCAAACCCGGCCCAGGCCTGCTAAACAACAATGACAACTACAACAACAAAAAGAAAAATAGCCAGGTGTTGTGATGGGTAACTGTAGTCTCAGCTACTTAGGACATTGAGGCAAGAGAACCACTTAAGCCCAAGAGTTTGAGGTTGCTGTGAGTTGAGACGCCACAGCACTCTACCGAGGGCGACATAAATGAAACTCTGCCTCAAAAAAAAAAAAAAGAGAGAGAAGCATACAGTTCACAACTTTATTACCAAGATGTTTGATTACCTCAAAACAATAGCCTTAATTTAATAAACCAACCATATTAACTTGCCTTCCTTTGCAGTCCTTCCAATTATCAATCAAATGGTTGCAAATTATTGATTACAGGCTTACGTCCATTCATACTACTATTTCAGAGTTTGGATCTGCTGAATATTTTTACTTGAATAAAATAAAAAGATATCCTCAATAACTTAAATGGGAAACAATTTTATTTGCATCACTACTTAGGCTAAAAATGATAAGGAAGATATTTAGACTAGTAACCATAAACAAGAATTCAAAAGCAGAATTTCTGCAGTCATTTCCGAAATGCATTTAATAACATTTTTCCCTGGCATAAGGGGAATCTTTTAATCTAAATTACTGTTGATTATGTGCAATGTGTTCTCTTGGCATAAAGATCTCATTAAACTATTTTGATTCCTGTTGATAGAATATTCTTAAATTCTTATCAACAAGTAATGTTTACACGGTAACTTGAAATTCAGCATAAAAAGCCAAAAGCTGAAATTACAAAAGATACACATGCACGCCTACACACACACACACACACACACACACACACACACATACACACACCATATTTTAGGAATGCAGTTTAGTGTAATTTAATCCTCAGAATGTAGTACTTGTTTCAACCATCAATTCTCAGGCATTCCACTTAAAAAACCTTTTCTTCCCTGGAACATGTGGCAAAACAAACAGAGTTTGGGAAATGCTGGTTAAGATCATTAGTGCCTCTACCATAACTTCAACAATTTAAGTTGCAACAAAATTTGCATCATTATCCTCTTCAGAGTAAAATGGAATTTTACTGCTATAGAACCTCAAAGCAGCAGCACTTTGTATGACAACAAGCAACCTATCCATTAAATTCAAGGCTTAAGATATTGTGCACCAATAACCATCAGCTTCTGAGAAAGGAGGAATAAAATACTGTAGAACCTCTGTAAGCTGACCATCCGAGATACTCTAAGAAACTGGTCAACATACAGAGGTGGTCAACATAAGGAATTAGGTCTACTGTACTGATACAGACATGTGTGCATGCCCAGTCTATGAAAATTAGGTCAAGTTAAGGAGGTGGTCAATATACAGAAGTGTTCAACCAAGGAGGTTCTACTATATATTCTTCTAAATGGGAGACTGAGGAGGATTATTAAAATATGGGGAGCTGAATCCAGACCTGAGGTTTGTTTATTTATTTATTTATTTATTTATTGACACAGAGTCTCACTATGTCACCCTGGGTAGAGTACCATGGCACATCACAGCCCACAGCAACCTCAAACTCCTGGGCTTAACCGATTCTCTTGCCTCAGCCTCCAAAGTAGCTGGGACTACAGGCACCTGCCCAGTGCCCAGCTATTTTTTATTGTCATTGTTGTTTAGCTGGCCCAGGTTGGGTTTGAACCCACCAGCCTCGGTGTATGTGGCTGGCACCATAACCACTGTGCTACGGGCACCAAGCCGTGAGGTTTATTTTTTTTAATTACATGTTGAAATAGGAAATCCATGAAAAACTGAAAGTTTCACATGTGGTCAGCACAAGGGAGGTGCTGACCATGTCAAATTTTTAACTTTCTGAAAGACAGATACTGAATCCTAGGCTAATACCAATTCATCAAGTAAAAGTAGATCTTTGGTAGTTATATTTGTATTGTCATTATTTTTTATAACTTCCCCCACCCTCTCATTTTCACTGAACCTGAGCTATAAAAAGATGTCAGTCACAGCTCGGCGCCTGTAAGCTCAAGTGGCTAAGGCGCCAGCCACATACAACAGAGCTGGCGGGTTCAAATCTAGCCTGGGCCTGCCAAACAATGATAACTATGACCAAAAAATAGCCGGGCGTTGTAGTGGGTGCCTGTAGTCCCAGCTGCTTGGGAGGCTGAGGCAAGAGAATCACTTAAGCCCAGGAGCTGGAGGTTGTTGTGAGCTGTGATGCCACAGCACTCTAGCACTCTACTCAGGGTGACAGCTTAAGGCTCTGTCTCAAAAAAAAAAAAAAAAAAGTTGAAAAAAGAAAAAGATGTCAGTCACATTTTCACTAAATCAAGTAGCACTGTCTTGTCTCTGAAGCCATTTAAAACAACCTTACCTGTTATTTTGGCTGAATTCCACTTTTTGTGTGTGTGTGTATGGCTCTAATCTATACCAGTTCGTTTATGACGAGCTTAATCCTGCACCTTAAGGGCAAAGAAAGAAAACAAGATCCAAAACTCTGGCTAACCAGAGTTCTGCATGAATTACTTAATCAGACTGCACAAACAATCCCTAGTACCGTGCATATTAACAGAGATATTGGGCAAGTAAGGAAGGAACTCAGCACATATTTTGTGCTTGACAGATACTTTTTTTTTTTTTGACAGATACTTTTAATATTCTGCCTCCTTCTCATCAGGCAGCAAGCACAGCTAAGTCATCCTTACCCTAAAAAACAACAAAACCCTTCCTTCCCTTGATTCAATTTCTTTGAAAGTTCCACTTTCCAACTTTTCATTTACTACTCGACCCACTGTAAACTGGTGTTTAGCCTCTCAAAGGTCACCAATGACCTTGGAAGTGCCAAAACTAGTGCCCTAAACTTACATCATTTCTGTGGTATTTGTTAACTACTCCTCTCTTCTAGAAAATTTCTTTCCCATTTGCTTCTGTGACACATAAAAGTTCTTCCTGTTTCTCTCCTTGGGTAAACTTGGCCACTCTTAAGGATAAAGGGATTGACTGCCAACATCTTGCCCTGTTGTTTTCTCTACATTCTGGACAAGTTTAATCCAACTGCCTTGTAGATTTTTCTACATGAGTTTAACTAGCACTTTACTCCATATCATTCTGCACTGATGCCTCCCCACCCTTCATCCACCTCTCAAGCCTCTTCCTCTGTTTCCCCTATCCTACTCCAGCACCCACCAAATAGCTAAGCCAGCCTTTTTTTTATATCAAGACAGGTAACAGATTAATGTTGGCTTAATTTATAATGAAATAAACGCCTTCATAGATGGAAGAGGCTGACCATGGACCATGAGATGGTCCCCAAATGATGAAGCAAGTGTGACTAGACAAAATAAAATATTGTGTGTTTGAGGGCTAGGTTTATATGTAAAAAGTGGAGGTATAGGGCGGTGCCTGTGGCTCAGAGGAGTAGGGCGCTAGCCCCATATACCGGAGGTGGTGGGTTCAAACCCGGCCCCAGACCCAAAAAAAAAAGCTGAAAAAAAAATTGGGAGTGTGATTTTTTTAGCCTGATACCTACTGAATGTCAGAGACCACTTGCCTAGCTAGAACCAATTGTATTTCATAACTAAAAGAAACTTTGTCATAACAAAATGGATGTACCTAGCAGAGCATCTGGCACACAGTAATTGTTCAATAAATGTCAGTTGACTTTGAATAAACACCTATTATAGGACCTTTTTATTAGGTGTGAAAATGGGGGTTCAAATTTTATTCCTATATATAAACTCCTGCCTACAGATATTAAGATTGATTTAAAAGTATAATACATTCCTGGAGGTGAAGGTGGTTGTAAACACTGGTTCTCCTGCCACCCAAGTGCTATAAGAACTGATGTCACCCTGCCTGGGCCTGCCAGCATAGAAAGTGCCAAGGGGAAGTCCCAAGCTTCTAACATCTTACATGATTAAACTATATACCACTATTCATACCAAGCAAATCATAAAGGGACCCTTAACAGCACATAAGCAGCAGTTGTTGGCCTATTTTCTGACTTTTTATTTCCTAATTCTGTCCTGCTCTAGAAAGATAAAAGTATGAAATCTCTGATGTCAGGATCCTTTTTAAAGTTTATAGGAATTCAAGGAAACTCAACTTATTTTTACTTAAAATAAACTGTCATTTCAAGAGAGTTTTGCTTTAATTATTATCCAACATCAAGCTTTCGGTTTCCTTCACTTCCAGTCATTTCAGTGCTAATGGTTGCACTTCTTGGGACGAAGGGCTTTTCCTCAATTAACAGCGATACCAAAACCTTAACTTTCTTTGAGGTTTCACCAAAAAAAAATGAGGCATGTGGCATAAGCAAGTACCCAAGCAAAATACTAGCAAATCATGCATCTCCTTTTCCCCTTCCTTCTTCCTCCTCCAGTCTAGAAGAAAGTTTGTCCCTATAGTCTATTGCCTCCTGGGGGAAATTTCCACTCACAATAAACAAAATAAATGGATCTGGCAAAGGTCTTGAGTTCTGTGTGTACCTTAAAGTTTCAAATGTAATTCAGAAAGTGTATTATACAACATATCATAATATTTCCCAAACTGCCTGAGAAATGCCAGAATGCATGAAATGAATCAATGATAGCTTGGGGGGTAGTTAGCTTGAGCAAGCCCTCTCATACAGCTTTTGCATACCACTATTAATTTAGCAAGTATCCCACAACAAAATATCAGAAGGCTAAGGTGAAAGAAGCAGCTGACACCCAAAACAGTGACTAATTTTGTTTGCCTAAAAGATAACCAACTGTGCACTTGCTGCAGCTGAAAATCCTGAGTAACTCAAACCCACCCCGCCCACACCCTGTTCAACCTTCTCTATGCTATTTGGTAAACGTGTGAAATAGATGATAGAGGCAAAGTTCCCTCTGGCCCTAAACCATATGTATTACTACATTGTAAATAGCTTTATCAAACAGAATACTTATTTTTTTTTTTTTTGTAGAGACAGAGTCCTACTTCATTGCCCTCGGTAGAGTGCTGTGGCGTCACACAGCTCACAGCAACCTCCAACTCCTGGGCCTAGGTGACTCTCTTGGCTCAGCCTCCCAAGTAGCTGGGACTACAGGCACCCGCCACAACATCCGGCCATTTTTCTGTTTTTGCAGTTCGGCCGAGGCTGGGCTTGAACCCGCCACCTTCGGTATATGGGGCTGGCGCCCTACTCGATGAGCCACAGGCGCCACCCCAAACAGAATACTTTTTAAAATCTTTAACTCCCGGGATCTGGAAATGCATGCAATTTCACCCATCAACATTTTTTAGCTTTTTTGTTTTGTTTTGTTTTGTTGAGACAGAGCCTCAAGCTGTCGCCCTGGGTAGAGTGCGGTGGCATCACAGCTCACAGCAACCTCCAACTCCTGAGCTTAAGCGATTCTCTTGCCTCAGCCTCCCAAGTACCTGGGACTATAGGCACCCACCACAACACCCAGTTATTTTTTAGTTGTAGCTGTCATTATTGTTTGGCAGGCCCAGGCTGGATTCAAACCCGCCAGCTCTGGTGTATGTGGCTGGCACCCTAGCCGCTTGAGCTAGCGGCACCAAGCCAACATTTTTTAGTTTTTATTATCATGAATAGGATAATGCATATAACATGAGGGGTTTGTGGTGATGATTTACTCTTTTTTATTTTCTCTTTATTATGGTGCTTAATTTGTTTTACATCTCATTTTGTAAATTGATTGCTAATTACACAATCATTAGATGTGTCTTTTTCTATTCTTGACAAGTGTAAATGCCGTGTATCTGAGGAGAGAGATGCAAACTCATTTATAATCACAGAGTTTAGATACTAACTCATCAGACCCGAGATTATATTTGATTTTCAGAGCAGTAACTTAAATTTAACAGTTAAGTATCTATAAGGAAAAGCCTAATTGCACTTCAAGTCTTCAGAATTAAGAAAGCAGTAGTGATTTAAGGGTCTGAAAGATGTCCACAGGAAGAGAACTTTGGAAATGAATTCAACATGTCCAGGGCAGAAAGGGATTTAATGGGACTAGGAGGGACCTGCGGAAGTGGGGAAGGGGACGACAAGATACTTATGATCCTACTGGAGATGCAATAGAATCCCAGAAGGCATTTTCCTCCCCCAGAGAAATTATCTAATTCTAAAGAATATGCAAGAATTCTACAGACTTCTAAGAATGATTCCAATCTCCCAATGGGTTATATTCAGTACTTAACCTCATGTCTGGTCATGTGAATAAATCCGTAAAGCTTTTTTACCCCTACTACTTGGCTCAATTCTCATCAGTACAAGAAAAAGATTGGAAAGGCTATGTGGCTACTGTCTTCTTTATTTGTATAATCATTCCCATTAATATCCTAGAAGTATTTAAGAGATTTTGGCTTGTCTTCCATCTACGATTTTAAAATTCATTTCAATGTGCACCTGTATTCATCACAGAAATAACACCCACAAGTTTTCTTCCAGAATATGGTAAATATTTACATTTATATGTATTCTTTTTGCAAACATTCTCTCTGGATAGGACCATTTTTGATTTGCAAAAGTCAAGACCAATTTTGCACCCTTTTAACTTACATTTCATTCACTTAAAATAAACTGTTTCATTTCCCTACATTTAAAAATTTTAGACAATTATTTTGCTAAAAGAAGCATCTCATACTCAAGCATCCCAAGACTTTTTCTAAACATCTTTTTTGAGGGGTTTCTGTTCCTAACTAACTTTATTTTCTGTGTCTCATATTCTAGTTATAACATTTGGTAAATATACAATACTTACATAAAGTTTCTTCCATCAGGACTACAAAATACCTACACATTAAATCTTACAGCATATTTGTAGCAATATTTTACTTCTCACGCTGAAAAACAAACACATAACTCTCAAAATACTTAACCAGCATCACCTAGCATGTCATCCAAAGCCCACAGCATTCCTTGAAAACATCCCCCACAACAAGAGAACAAAACATTTCTGACCCAGTTTGAAATAACATCAGCTAAAACACTGACTTTTAAACCTTTTTGACAGCAACCAATAGTAAGAAACACTTTGCATCCTAACTCAATACATATGCATGTGGATTTGAACTAAGTTGGGGGAATGAGGGAGCAGAGAGAGGGAAGAAGGAGGGGTGGGGAGGTCATGGTGTGTGACATACCTCTTGGGGGCAGGACACAAGTATAAGTGGGACTTTACCTAACAAATGCAATCAGTGTAACCTGGTTCTCTGCACCCTCATTGAATCCCCAACAATTAAAAAAAAAACTTAACCTTACTACATTATGTGTATTGGTATTTTTCTGGCAGCCTATTTAATATGATTTTGTTTAATAGAAATGCTAGTCACAATCTACTAAATGGACTTTATTATGCACTAATGAGTTGTTGCCTACCACTTGGAGACTACAATGATAGAACAAGTAGGCTTTCTAATAGCACAAGGTAATGCTGTTGGCTCCAAGTATAGTAGGGTAAATCTTCATTAATTTTGATGCCACTAGTACAGACTGGTTTCTGAACCTGAACCAGCTTAAAATATATATTTCAGATTATCTATAAAGAGTTAACTGGGCAGTGCCTGTGACTCAAAGGAGTAGGGTGCCAGCCCCATATACCTGAGGTAGTGGGTTCAAACCCAGCCCTGGCCAAAAACTGCAAAAAAAAAAAAAAAAAAAAAAGAGTTAACCAAGCAAAATAATAATGTCCAGAAGATGAAAAGGGCATCTACCTGGCCAGCTCAGCGGAGCTGGCAGACCTGCCGCCTCCTCCTTGGTGGTGTTGGTGCTGTGGCAGCCAACTGAAGAACCAGCGGGCTCAATGACTGGCAAGGAGGGGGACCTCCAACCCCCACCGGAGGCTCCAATAGCCAAAAAGGCCGGACAACTGCCGAGGAGACACCTGTGCCTTGGTGTCTCCTTCACTTTGCACTTGGGACTAAATGTGGAACCCCCATTTCCTATGCCT
>CAUYRH010111859.1:0-22534 GCA_963574655.1 Perodicticus potto
GTCTTTATATAGTGATTAAGAAAATGCTATGAGGGCTATCTCTCACAGTACGATCAAAATGTTCCTGATTGTATATGAAGCACATTCTGCCCTATGATTGCACCAATGTACACAATTATGATTTAATAAAATTATTAAAAATAAAAATAAAAATAAAAAATAAAATGTATTCTTATGTGGCATGTTTAAGATATAGTTATTAAAGACTATGTGGTTCCTAACCAATAGATGTATGATTTTAAATTTCTAGATTTAAATAGATGTCTTATTTTTTTTTTCTTGAGACAGAGCCTCAAGCTGTCACCCTGGGTAGAGTGCTGTGGCATCACAGCTCACAGCAACCTCCAATTCCTGGGCTCAAGCTACTCTCCTGCTTTTGCCTCCCAAGTAGCTGGGACTACAGGTGCCCGCCACAACGCCCGGCTATTTTTTGGTTGCAGCTGTCATTGTTGTTTGGCGGGCCCAGGCTGGATTTGAACCCGCCAGCTCAGGTATATGTGGCTGGCGCCTTAACCGCTTGAACTACAGGTGCCGAGCCAATAGATGACTGATTTAAAAAATTTTTTTATTGGCACATTTCTTAAAAGAACTACAGTGGTTATGAATAAAAATTCCAAAACTTTCTAGCAAAAATTATTTCATTAAATCCTTACAACTTACGTCATGAATGTATATTGCAACTTTATATTTCCTCGAACAGGTAAAGGAGACTAAGTTTTAAAGGAGCTACAAGATAGAGGATAGCCAATGGGGTAAGTATTGTCCAGCCATAGATTTCACTGCATAAAGTTGAACCAGTATGAAGGCTTTATTCAAGATTATTGCAATAGAAGGGAGAGACCAAAACTTGGTGTAAACACAACTTTTCTAAAAGAAAAAGCTAGAAAAATTTTTAAATCTGGAATTGGGTGTCATAGGCTATATGCCTATGTTTGCTTATTTACCTTACCCTAAGAAAAAAACAAACTTTGCCTTATCTTCATGACAAGAGGCAGTTATACAACTTTGAGGCAACCCTATGAAAGCAGATTCCCACTCTCCCACATAGACCAGCCGGCAGATAGGGTGCTATCTTTCTTACTGATAAAATTTCAGAGAGAAACCTCCTAGGTCCTCAAGAAAGATAATCTTTAGTTGTAAAACTATTTAGAGCCTTTTCAAAAAGATTTACATATTACAGAATCTGAGAAAGAACATACTGATGCCGGAATGTCAGGCTCTTGGTCTCAGTGATTCGAAGAAGGAATCAACGGACCGCAAGAGTAGTGGTAAGTCAGGATTTATTTACAAGAAAGGAAAATTAGAAGTATAAGAAAAACCAGACCTCCAGGCAAAGAGGACCCAGGAAGGAAACAAGCTTTCCTGTTCCCTCTCCGAAGTCCTGCCGAGGTCTGCGTTGGAGAGGAACAAGCTCTCCTGTTCTTTCTCCAAAGTCCTGCGGAGGTCTGCAGAGAGCTCAGGGGTTTATATAGTCCCAGGGAGTTGTTTTGCCAGAACTTCTTAGGGCGTGGGTCTTCATCAGTTACACCCAACTGTCCAATGAAGACCCAAGCCCTGGAAACTGACATGACATTGACCAGTCAGATGTACAAGAAGAGCAGACAGCAAGGTGCCATCCATGAAATGTACCAACAAGAAGAGCATGGGAAGGAGGCGGCAAGGCACCAGTGTCTTCTGCACAGGTGTCTGGCCCTTCCGCAAGCTGGTTCCTCCATCCGCCACAGCATCAGCGCTGCCAGGGCCAAGGCAGTGGTTGTAGGGCTGCCTTGTCCTGCCTCAATTCTCCCTCTCGGAGTAGAAACCCTAACTGCTGTTAGGGAAAAAGGGCGACGACTCGATCTAACTGCTTCCTGCTGAATTGGGCGATGATAGAAGGGGGGGCAGTCGGGGTTTCTCTGGGGGGAGAGTGATACAGGGGTTCATGGACTGGAACCATCCTTATTGCATGTGGCTTGATGACATTTCTGAAAAACATAAATCTGATTAGTATAATGCGTAACAGGCAAAGGTAGAACAGTGTCAGGTTAGAAGCACTAATTCAGTGAAAACCATATTAAAAGAAAAGAAAACCATATTAGCATTTGTCTTGCTGTTTTCTAAATAATAACTTCAAACTTTCCTTTGGCTCACGAGTGTAGGTGTTCTGTAGTTGGCTGTCTTCATTATCTGTCTCTGTAGAAGGTGGAGGGTTCCAGGATTTTACTCGTGAATGATGTATACAGGAATCGACTCCCATAACTTTAACAGCTGTGGAAGAAGACAAGATAACAGGAAAGGGACCTTCCCAATTTGGGGTTAGGGAAGGTGAATTAGACGGAAGAGTTTTGATCATGACTAGATCACCAGGAGAGAAAAGTTCCTTCGGTGTTGAATGTGAAAATGTAGTTGGGAGGTTTTTAAGGATTTGTTAAAATTTAGCTAAAGAAGTGATATGTTTTACTAATTCTACAGTCTCTAGATCTAGTAATAAATCATTCTTTAGAAAGGGTCTCCCATACAATAATTCGAATGGACTACAACCAAGTTTTTGAGGTAAATTCCTTATTCGAAGGAGAACAATGGAAAGTAATTTAGTCCAAGGGAGATGAGTTTCTTGTAAGTCTTCTCTAGCTGCATAGGTCTGTGCTATAATCTGTTGGCAGTTATGCCCTATCTCCTCGTGGGATTCAGGGAGGAAAGTGGCAGGATTTAAAGTAGCACAGGTGCATAATTGCAGTACTGGTCCTTCTAGCAATAAGGCTTGATATTTAAGAAGGCAGTTATCTGATAGCCAGAAATTGCTCATGGAATTTAAAAGTCTGGTAAGGTCATGAGTAGTGTAAATAGTTAGATCTTTTCCTAAAGTTAGTTTGGTTGCTTCTGGGATCAGGAGGGCCACAGCTGCTACAACTCGCAGACAGTGTGGCCATCCCTTGGCCACGGAGTCAATTTCTTTACTCAGATATGCTATAGGTTGTAGAACTGGACCCTGGTATTGGGCCAAAACTCCCAGGGCAATTCCAGTTCGTTCGGTAATATACAGATTGAACTATTGTCCAGTAGGAAGACTCAAAGCAGGGTCCTGCAAAAGAGCAGTTTTTAACTGTTGGAATGCCTTATCTGCTTCCCGTTCCCGTTCTAAAGTGACTAGGCCCTCTTTTTGAGCATTTTTAATTAAAGAATACAGTGGCTTGGCTATTTGACTGTATCCAGGAATCCAGAGTCTGTAAAAGCCTGTAATTCCTAAGAAGCCTCGAAGTTGTCTGAGAGTTCGAGGTTTAGGGTGAGCCAATATTGGTTCTATTCTTTCTTTTCCCAAGGCTCTCTTCCCCTGTGAATGTTGGAGACCCAAGTAGTGAAACTCTGGGACACATAATTGGGCCTTAGTCTTGGAAACTTTGTACCCACAATCAGCTAGAAAGTTTAAGAGAGCTTGTGTAGCCTTGTGGCATTCCTCTGCATTTGATGTTCCTAAAAGAATGTCATCTACATACTGAATAAGAATCACTGCAGGATATGAAAAACGACTCAAGTCTTTGGCCAGAGCTTATCCGAACAAGTGAGGACTGTCTCTAAAGCCCTGGGGTAACACTGTCCAAGCTGAGGTCTGTTTGGAGAGGAACAAGCCCTCCTGTTCTCTCTCCAAAGTCCTGCGGAGGTCTGCCCCTGAGCTCTCTGCTCAGGGGTTTATATAGTCCCAGGGAGTTGTTTTGCCGGAACTTCTTAGGGTGTGGGTCTTCGTCAGTTACACCCAGCTGTCCAATGAAGACCCAGGCCCTGGAAACTGACATGACATTGACCAGTCAGATGTGCAGGAAGAGCAGACAGCAAGGCGCCATCCATGAAATGTACCAGCAAGAAGAGCATGGGAAGGAGAGAGCAAGGCACCAGTGTCTTCTGCACAGGTGTCTGGCCCTTCCGCAAGCTGGTTCCTCCATCCGCCACAGCATCAGTGCCGCCAGGGCCAAGGCAGAGGTTGTCCTACATCAATACAATATCAGGTTTTCTAAAGCAAATACAGTAATATAGGGAAGCGAATGAAATCTGTGGTTAGGCCACTGGCTCTTTAAGGGATTGGGTGAGCAGGAAGTCAGAAGCCCAGAAGCACAAAGATGGTCCAAACTTTAGTGTCCTTTAACTGAAGGTAACATTAATGTCCTCTTGGTCAGTATACGTTATACATTTTCTATTTGTTTTCTATTATAGAAAGCTTAGGAAAGGAAAATTAGTTTCTTTCCAATTTTCAGATGAATTTCACTGAAATCCACAGATCTGTCAAAATTTATAAGGCTGTTTATGGAAAATTAAGTTTAAAACTTAGTTTTCTTAAATGCACGTTGTATTTTACTAACTAGAAAATTTTGATTAATATAAAGCATTTCTGTCTCCGTGTTCATGTTTCCACTTTCTGTTTCATATGTCACCTGAAGCTAAATTAAGAATCCAGGAGGAAAAATGGGATATTAATAAACTCTAAAAAGCTGCAAAAGTTCTAAGAGAGATTCCAAAGGTTAGGGATCAAAGGCCTCATGTTTTCAAATTGCACATTATCTATGCCGAATCATTATACTAATGAGTTTTCACAGCAGAGTTCACATGTATTAGAAAGCTTTCCACATTACAAATGTAGAGTCAAATTTTACTAATGCATTTCTTTTTCCCTTTGGAAACAGCTTTAACTCATTAAGGCCATGAGGACATTATTTCAACAGCTGTCTCTCTTTAAATTGATGTTTAAAAAAAAAGAGTCTGGCATAAATGTTTATGTTATATGAAATATTCATACCCAAACATATTTTTCAACTGATACATCACCTTAACCATAAAAAATGTGTCCGACTCGTAGTCTAGGTTATACCTTTGCCATGTACGGTAGAATCTCTGTAAGTCGAACACCTAACGTTCCCCAAAACTGGTCCACCTATGGAAGTGGCCAACATGAGGAATTAGGCCTGCTCTACTGATACACACAGGTGGTGCATGCCCAGCTTATGAAAATGAGGTCAACTTAAGGAGGTGGTCAACTATGGAGTTTCCACTGTATGTGACACTCACAGTGAACTCATCAAGACTTAAATATTCCTGTTATGCCAAATCATATCCAGTGCTAGTCCTGTCTTATCTAGGGAAATTCAATGCTTACAAGTACTATTAAGGACCTACACTTCCTCAGAAGCTTTGTTACTTGTTACAAAGTGTGTGAAAGCAAAAGTTACTTGTTACTAGTATGTAAAAGCAACCTAAAATTCAGTTTTGAAAAGGATTTGAACTCCGACATTATGTCTATGATTGGTACCTTTAAACATCTCATTGAGGCACTTTTGTAAGAACATGAAACTTAGAATTCGCTTCGAAAAATCAGCTATCTCATGTAGTCTCCATACATTAAGCAAACTCGAGGAACAGAGGTAATAACCTACTTGTCTTGCATTTTACAAATAGGACAAAATTAATTTTAAACCTGCCTAGTTTTTCTGACACCATGTCTTGTGTGGTTTCCAAGTTTGATACTTTTCAATAATTGGAAATCTATATGAAGGTAAGAGAAAATTATTCAAGTTTCAAATATTCAAGTGTAGCCAAGATGTGTATTGCTGGAATTATAGTTCAATAAAAAGGTCATTGAATTGTTTTGATTTCATCGTGCCAACAGTTAACTACCATAGTCATTAAATATGAAAAGTTAGAGCAAAAAATTAGAGAAACAAATACAATTTCCCCCTTAAATCTGTTGTGCCTAATTCTCAACTTTGTTTTTCTTTAATGGTGATGATTAACTTGTGAGACTGACAAAGTTAACAAAAGAGATGATTATTTAGATACCTAGGATATTAGGATATTAGGAAACCTCATCTCAAAAATACAGTAGAAAGTCCATAGTTGACCACCTGATCTTGACCACATCCTAAAGTTGATCTAATTTTCATAGTCCAGACATGCACCATACATATTGGTGCAGTAGGCCTAGTGTCTTTGTTGACCACCTCTGTATGTTGACTAGTTTGTTACAATCCTTAGGATAACAATTTACAGAGGTTCTACTTGTTCAATTTGTTATTTCTTCTACCAAGTAAGTTTTGAAATTATCATACTCAGACACACACTCATAAGCCTCTAATAGCATATTTTTGCCCACCTTCCAATTGAGTTGTTACTAAATTATTATAATCTTCATTTACTGTTGCTTCTCTGCTAACCAATATGCTAGTCATTAAGAATAATAAAAGAAGAATATATCACAGTGATTGCCTTCTGAAATGAGTTGGTCTCTGTCTCAGATCTTCTTTAACTAGGCTCCTGTTTGGTCAAATATGTGTTTCCTTATATTCCACAGTCTCCATGTCTGCATACCTCTTTCTCACCCTTTCATGGGGAATTAATGTTATACAGGTTGTGTTTATAGAAACTCCTTTATCTTTAATGTGTACATTTTTGAGAAAAATGTTTGCTTCTTCAGAGAAATTTAAATCTACTTCTTATTGTACAAATAAACATTAAACATTTTTCACAATAGGCATATCCAAAAAATTCTACCAGTAGTTATCCATGGACAATTAAATGATTTTTTTTAAGTATCTAGGGTTAAGTTCACTTTTTGTATTAATACTTTCCAGTCCCATAGTGCATTTTTAAGTTGTACAACATGATAGCACTAATTAGGCGAAGTTAATAACTTTACATAGCAAACTTGGCTTTTAGAGCTATGCAATTCTTGCCTAATATTCTTAGAGGAACAATAGTAATGGGATAAGTTTGGCAGAACAAGTAAACAATATTTTCTTATGGCTAAAATTCTAAATGCTTAACACACCACATGCTGGGGAGAATGTGGAATGACAGAAGTCATCCCTTACTGGTAGGAAACAAAATGGCGTAGCTAACTAGGAAGAGAGTTTGGCATAAGATCCATCAATCCCACTTCCAGTATTTATCCAAATGAATTGAAAATGAAGTCAACACACAAAAACCTACATATGAATATATACAGGAGTTGTATTTATTATTGTCAAAAATGGGAAGCAACAAAGATATTTTTGAAAAGGTGAATGGATAAACTGAGATATCCATGGAATGGAATATTATTCATCAATAAAAAGAAATGATTTATAAAGACATAGGGGGAAATTAAATGAATTTGCTTAGAAGGAAAAGCCAATCTGAAAGCCTACATATGGAATGGTTCTTACTATGTGACATTATGGAAATGGCAAAACTGTAGAGAAAGTAACAAGTTTACTGATTGCAAGAGATGGGGAAATGGTTGCGAGTCAGCAGATGAAAGAATAGATGGAACATGCGGGATTTTTAGGGCAGTAAAACAAATATATTTGATACTGTAATGGAAGATGGATGACTTTGTACATTAACTAAAATTCATAGAACTTCAATACAAAGTGTTGTCTTTAATGTGAATTAGACACAATCCTATTAATAAGTAATAATGGTACACAAGTAGTGTATATTTGCTTACCAATTGTAATAAATATACCACAGTAGTTCAAGATTTTTATAATAAGGGAACTGAATGTGGGTTTGAGGGAGTATATGAGAAATTTCTGTAAAATCTGCTCAATTTAAGAGATTTAAAAAATTCCCTAAAAAATGAAGTCTACTGCTTTTTTAAAAATAATTTTTTATAAATCTAGCAAAACATGTGCAGGACTTGCATGATGAAAGCTAGAAGGTGCTGATATAAATAAGTGGTTATATATAACACTCGATTATGGACTGGAAGTCTCAATATAGTAGAGATATCTCTTTCCAAGTTGATATATATATATATATATATAAAACACAATTTCTATCAAAATCTCAGCAAGATATTTTATAGATACAGATATAGTTACTTTAAAATGTATATAGGAAAACAACCAAAAAAACAACTAGAATAGTTAAAGTGATTTTTAAGAAGAAGCACAGTATTGGAGGAATGCGCCAAATTGCAAGACTTAATATTTAGTGATAATAAGTAAGGCAAAGAACATTTTCTTTGAGGAGGATTAGACACAGGAATAAATGACACAATGCAGTAATAAAAAATAAGTGTATGTGACTATGTCCACTGATTTCTGAAAAATGTGGAGGAAAATAAAATGGAGAAATATATTTTTAATTGGACATCCATAGGCAAAAACAAAAACAAAACCTCAACCCTCTACCTAACTCTCAATCTTTATTTAAAAAAATTAAAATGGATCATGTACTTAAATGTCCATGACAAATATCTCTGTGATCCAGGCTAGGAAGTCAAAGTGCTCTTAGATTTGATTTGAAAAGCATGATAAAGAATATGGAAGAAATTATAAATCTAACTGAATTAAAATTTAACTATTTTACTCTGCAAAAAGCCCCATTTGACAGATCCAACAACAAATACTGACTGAAAAACATTTGTTGCAAACTGTATATCCATGAACAGATGAACATATGGACTATAAAAGAACTCTCCAAACATAACAGTTGAAAATAAAAAAAATGAGCAAAATAAATTAATGGAAATTGCACCAAAAAGGATATGCAGATGGGAATTAAGCCCAAGAAAAACATATTGAACATCATTAGTTATTAGAGGCATTAAACGAAAAGCTCAGTGAGCTTTTAGTGTGCACTAATCAACATGGCTGAAATAAAAATGAGAACATCAGCAAATAATGGGGATGATCAGAAAAACTGCATAACTTACACATTCCCAATTAGAGTCTAAAATGCTATTGTTGCTCTGAATAATACCTTGGCTGTTTCTTAAAAACCAAACATGCAACTATTACATGACTCAGCTAGTGCACTTCTCAGCACTTATCAAAAATAATAAAAGCTAATGTTCACAGAAAGACCTGTAATTCAGTTTTCATAGTAGCTTTCTTTGAAATAAATGGTCAAAAATTGGAAAATGTCGAATGTTAAACAAATTGCAGTACATCAATATGATGGAATACTCCTAAGAAACGAGAAGAAATTAACTATTTGTATACACAAAAAAGTCCGTATGAGTCTCCTAAGAATTATGCTGAGTGAAAAAAAGCCATTCCCTCAAATTATATAGTGGCATACTATATGTTTACATTCACTTAACATTATTTTAAATTACAAAAATATAGAAATAGAGAACAGAATAGTAGAGGTTACCAGACAATAAGGAAAAGGTGGGAGGGAGGTGGATTTAGCAATAAAAGTGTAACACCGGGGCTCCTGCGTCCATTCAAATAGTCTGTATCTTGACTTTCTCAAGAGCAACGTCATCATTGTGATACTGTACTACAGATTTGCAAGATTTTATCCGTAAAAGAAATTTAGAAAAGGACAAGTATGTTCTTTTTATATTATTTCTTACAACTATATTTGAATCTATATTTAATAAAATAAAGAGTTAAAAAGAATAACTGAAGATAGGCAAAGATTCAAGTGTGGACATCATATTGTCATAAAAACAAAACTAAACTAAACTAAAAATCAGCTGTCCAATATAGGAAGAGAGGTTGTTCTATCTATTATTTATAAATTGAGTGCATTTTTTCTTTCCATTTGTATTTCTTCTTCAGTAAAATGCCTCCTATTGCACCATTCATATTATTTTATTTTTTATTTTTTTTGAAACCAGGTTACATTGATTGCATTTGTTAGGTAAAGTCCCTCTTGTACTTGTGTCCTGTGCCCCAAAGTTGCATCACACACCGACACCCTTACCCCCCCTTTTCTCTCTCTGCTCTTCCTTCTGCCACCCCCCTCCCTCCTTCCCACTCTCTGCTCTTTCTTTCCCCCATTCATATTCTTTTAAAAATTGATTTACAGGAGTTATTTACCTACTAAATATCATTTTTAGTGAAATGTAATAAACCTATTTGCTTCTGATATTTTAAACTGTGTTATTCAATGCAGTTTCATTTATCCATATATTTTTTTTATCAAGCATACATGTAAAATATTACATAAAGTGGTGATCTAGTATTTTTTTGTGACAAGCTAGATGGAAATGGAGACCATTCTTCTAAGTGAACCATTGCAAAAATGGAAAAATAAACACTGCTTGCACTCAATACTAAATTGAAAGTAATTGATCAACACTTATGTGCATACATACAAGTAAAACTCAAAATAGAGCAGGTGAAGGGGAGGGAAGAGGCAAATTCACATCTCAGAGGTAAAATGCACTCTGTCAAAGTGAGGGGCATGCTTATAATTTTTGACTCAATCTGTACAAAGCAAACTATACAATCAAAACTTACATACCCCTGTAATATGCTGATATTAAAGAAAACAGAATCTGAAAAATATTCACCCTAATACAGAAAAGATAAATCTTTGTCATTCTTTTCCTAATGTTTTAAAACTTTTCCTTTCATATTTTCCTTCTCATATTCTTCCTGAACTGACTTTTAGTGTGATGTGAGGAAAAACGTGAAATCAAAAAGTAATTGTCCTAGCACCAGAGTTTTTGGTTATTTTATGAAGATAATTACATCATCAGTGGAATATGACATTTTTTACTCTTTTTCTCCATCCCTTTCATTTTTACTACATTTTAATGTCTTGACTCTTTTGTCTAGAATCCCCATTCAATAAAGAATAAAATGAAAGAGAGTTGGTATCTTCTAGTGCTTTTGGATTTGAAAAGAATGCTTCTGACGTTCCAGCATTAAATATGATAATTACACTACATTTCAAGCATCCATTATTCAGCTTAGGGAAGTTCTCTGCTACTCTTGGTTTATTAAGAGCTTTTATGATTAATCAGCATTGTACTTTATTAAATGTACTTTCTGATTGTAATGAAAAGATTAAATAGTATTTCAGTTTAATCTTTTAATACAGTACAATTCCACAATAGAATTGCTAGTAGTAAACCAAACTGGTATGCTCAGGGTAAAATGAATTTATCATTATGTACTGAACATTTTGATAATTATAGTCAAGTTAGACATACTATTTTAAGGATTTGGAGGGTATTTTAAATCTATTTTTATGTGTCACTTTAAGCTAAAAATTTCCGTTATGTATAATCTGTGTGTGGTATTCCATAGGGAAGATGGAAAACTCTAATGACACAAAAGAAAGCTTCAAATTAGACTCAGACATCAAGAAAAATCCTCTGGCAAAAACTCATCAAAAACACACAACATCATTAGGTGAATTACCGGCCACACATTGAAGGCAGCCATAGCAACAATAACACCAACCAAAACCCAAATTAAGCTCAGTTTATGAATGATTAACTCAATTGCCCATACTAACTGCCTGAACTGTCACATGCCCATTTCCAGGTCTAAACACGTCTACCTTAGTTTCTCTTTAATATGTGCACATACGGTGTATGTCATACAAGAAACTTCATGAGGCATAGAAAAGGAAAGAAAATTCATTCAGCTTCAGCAGACAAGTAGACAACACCAAAATCAGAGATCACCCAGATTTTAGAACTAAAGGACATGAACATTGAAATGATCATGATTAATCTTTAATCTGTTAAAGGATAAGGTAGAAGGTGTACTTTTTAATTATGTGGGAGTTTTTAGAGGGTGATAAAACTATAAGAAGGAGATGAATGAAAAGCTAGGAAAATTTATACAAAAATATACTTTGATAGAGTCATTACTAGATGTGACACAGTGAAAGAAAGAATTGGTGAACAAGAATTTAGTTCAATGGAAATGAGAAAAAAGACAACAATAAAAACAACAGAATTTTCAGGAGCTATGGGAAAATATCAAACTCTTTAGTGACTATATCGTTAAAATTCTAGAAAGAAAAGGAAATGATAAAGGGGATGATATAGTTGAAGAGACAAAAACAGATTTTTTTTTGAAAAAATAAATAATTCTACCAAAAGATGTATCTAAAAAACACCGACAGAAAATTATAGGTAGGAGTAGTACACACACATACAAACACACACACACACCTTAAGTTAAACAAATTATATACATATTTATGGATACTAAAATTAAAGAGAAATTCTTGAAGGTATCTAGGGAAAAAGGCATATCAGGATGAAAGATTATGATAAGAATTACTGACTTTCTGTCAGAAATTATCTTAGCCAGAGTAAAACTGAAGTGATATACTTAATGTATTGGGAGAAATAGTTGTTATATCAGAATTATAACACCCATTTTGTTTTTTAAACAAAATAGAGCTGGGGTGGTGGCTCACAGCTGTAATCCTAGCACTTCCAGAAGCCAAAGTGGGAATAGCTTGAGGACAGGAGTTTGAGAACAGCCTGAGAAACAGAGGGAGAACCTATCTTAAAAAACAAAAATTATCCAAGCATGGTGATACACCTGTAATTCCAGCTACTTGGGAGACTGAGGCAGGAATCCTTGAGCTCAGGAGTTTGATGTTGCAATAAGTTATAATGACAACTCAGAACTGTACTGTGGGCAAGAGAGTGAAACATTATCTATAAAAAAAAAAGATGATAACAAAAGACAGAGGAAGGAGGGAAGGAAGGAAGGAAATAAGGAAAAAAGGTAGGTAGGAAGGAAGGAAGCACAAGCAAAACCCAAAACCTTTGCAAAAGTAAAAACAGAGAATCCATTGAAGTTCTTTAGGCTGAAAAAAATTTCAGTCTACACAAAGAAGAGAAAAGCCTTGGGTATGATTTTAAAAATGAAGAAATTTATCTTATTTTTAATCATTCTAAAATAATTGAGGTCTAATTTCAACAGAGATAATATATAGTATACTTCACAGCATTTGTAAAGTCTCATTATATATGGGAAGAAATAAAAGAGTAGCATTTTGAGATTCTTACTCTCTACATCAGCGAAATACCATTCTATTTCATGTAATCATAAATGTCTATTCTAACAGATTTACATCGGGGTTGTGCTATGACTATGTGTGTTTGTGAAATCTCATAGAACTGTATTGTGGAAAAGGTGTATGTTACTAAATTTAGACGATCCTTTCGACTGCACTGAACAGAAGAATTAAAAACATGAGAGAGAGAGAAAAGAGAGACTAACAGGGGCACAGGTAATATATTTTAAAAACTTACATTATTTAGATATTTTGTATTTTCCCTTTTTCTACCTTTCTTTGAGTCTATTGAGGACTTGGATTCTATTTAATTGATATTATTGGCTTCATATTTAACTCTACTTATTCTTTGCACTAGGATTCATAATATAAATATTTTCCCTAATAAAGTAACTTATCTAAGCTTTTCAAAACCTAAGTATTACATGTGTGTGGTTGAAAATATTTAAAGAAAAAGAAAATAAAAATCGCCTTTACAGCCTCAGAATCCTTTGACCTAGTTGAAACTATTTTAACATTTATGTTTTTATTCTGTTTATTGTCTCAGTATCTCTAATTGTATTTGTATCTTGTAAAAAATAAATTTTAATCAATGCTTTTTCTAAATATTTCCATTAGTAGTTTTGAGATACATGTAGACTCACCTTATTCATTTCTATGACTTCTCTCCCTGTGGAAAGTGCTATTATGTCTCACTGTTTTTAGATCATCTGCAGATTAACAGTGAAATGTCAAATAATAGATGCAAGAACTGTCATTATTTTTCAACCCCTTTCTAGACAGCAACCTTACTGATTTTTATGGAGCGTGAGGGCAAGCTCATCCAACTCAGCCCCACCCAACTCAGCCCCACCCAAACTCACGCCCCAACATGATGAACAAAACAGCATCCCACTTATCAACTCTATCAATCAGCATGAAGGGTCTGAATGCCCCACTCAAGAGACACAGGCTGTCTGAACAGCTAAAAAAGTACAACTCAAGTATCTGCTGTCTCCAGAAAACACATCTAACCCACAAGGCATACCTATAATTCGTAAGTTACTTCACCCTGTGTATTCCCGCATCCCTCTATGTGATTGATTGCTCAGCCTGTTTAAATCTCTCCTCTGCCACCTCAAATGAGTGAATTAATTTGAGAGCTTTGTCTTCAAGCTCTCAGATTCTTTCTTCTTGATTTAGACCAGCGGTTCTCAACCTGTGGATGGCGACCCCTTTGTAACAATGAGAATACATCCTCCATATCAGATATTTACATTACAATTCATAACAGTAGGAAAATTACAGTTATGAAGTACAAAGAAAATAATTTTATAGTTGGGGGTCACCACAGCATGTATTAAAGGGTTGCGGCATTAGGAAGGTGGAGAACCACTGATTTAGGCTGTGGCTGAAGCTTTCTGTTGGGTTTTGAAATCCCCTAGAAGACTTCAGTTTTCTTACACTTTATTATATCCCTTCCTCGCTGTCTAGCTCTTTACTGACCTTTTACATAACTTTCTGAATTTGGGGGGCTTCTTTTTGTTTTTACTTTCTCTTCAGTTCCATTAACCTCTTATGCCACCCCCAGGCCCCATATTCTGAATTTCTGACAGCGACTTCAGGATAAACTCAGCCGCAACAGCTGGACTCTGAGCCAACCCCATCCTGTAGCCCAGGGGAAAGATTCTCTGGGGGGAGAAGCATATCCACGAGTTGTTTTTCCCTGCAGTGGTGATGTGTCCTGGAACCAGCAGTGCAGAGTGCAGCATTTGTCGGGGACTTGGGGCCAACTCATGGGCACACACAGACTCTCCTTGCTCTGCCCCGGGTGGCTCCACAGTCCTTCTGCCCCGGAGTTCCTAAGACACCAGTGACAGCCTTTCCACCAGTCTCCAAGCCTCTGGGGGTTGACTTCTAGTAAAATCTTCCTCTTTCTTGTTCTGCCCACAACTTCTTCTGGCACTTTTCTCTCAGAATTACACCTGAGCTATGTTATTTTTCCACTAAAACTTTTCCTTTTTTCTGAGACAATCTGGCAACTGACAATCTGGCAACCTAGTAGGCCATTTTGCTTCCCTCACAATTATTTAAGTAAATTCTAGTGATGCAAGAAAAATCAATTTTCTAAAACCAAAGAAGTTACTTATATGCCTATTCAGCTGTTTAAGATGTATTAAGATTGTGAATAAACTGAAATACGTAATAATCACATACCATCTTATATTTTAAAAAATACTAAATACAAAAGGGAATAGCAGTAAATTAAATAAATGACACAATTATTTTCGTCAATAACAATGTTCACTGACAATAAAGAAATATATCCTGAATATTGGTGATTAGCTGTAAATTTTTTTTTTAAGCCTGCAAAGTTCATGCATGGCTATGAAACTTATAAGAGACATATATGAATTAAAAAATGAAGTTACTGATTTTTCATGGGAAGTAATATGGTCTGGTAGACCAGATGGTTTGCATAGTCATATCCAGAATGTTCTATAACAATAAACAAATATTAGTAAAAAAATTGTATATTCATGTATATCAATGTTTCTGTATCTATCGTCTATCATTCATGTATGTTATTTGGTAAACAAAGAGCCACTACTTTCAGGAAAATATGATGAAATAGCTAATCTTGCATTGTTAATTGTATTTAGTCGATTTTTATTAATTAAGCAACACAATATAAATTTTTTCCAGTGAATTTAATGATATGCTTTCTTATTATTTATAGGATTCATTAGACATAGGACTTTTGTCCTCTACATAGCCAAACATTTGTTTCTTTACATACAATTTTTTTGTTCTGAGGAGAAAAAGCACAGAGAAACACAAACCCTGTTTAGTCAGAATGAAAAGTGATATTCAGCAAGATTCAATAATAACAAAGAAAATATTTACAGACGAAACAAATGAAGAATTGTGAAAAGGAAATAATTACTTTATTCAAATGTTCACAAATTTCTGATTAAATCGAGGTTGAAGTATCAATTTTATTATTAGAAAAGTACTATTTCTAGATAGGGAGCAGCAATTCCTGGTGTTGGGTGAAAGGAGGAAAGTACATATATATTTAGCTTCAGAGAATTAGTAAGGAAATGTTGAATGGCTTGATTAAAGCGGAGGTTCTTGTAATTTGCATATGCAAATAAACTTGTGAAATGTGAACACAATGTAACACAAAGGGAGAATATAAATGAATTCTTCATTAGTGTTATGGCTATCCTAGTGAAAATATGGGTTTAATGCCAAGGCCAAGAACCTTTTAAATAGGTTGTAGCATACTTATAAACATACTTCAGTACCAACCAATGCAATGAGGGTAGATGATGACAGGGAAAAAAAAATGAATTTCAGTTTCATATTCTGAAGGTGTCACAATGGAAATACAAAAATAGAATAGATCTGAATGGGAAGTGTGAATATTTGAAGAAGACTGAAAAAAAATCACAAATTACTCTTACAGAAGATTACATCATTAAGACAAATAAGATTTCTCAGAAGGAGAGATAATCTGGTTAAGAACATGGTTTTTGTAGACATATTAAATGTCAAATAACATAATTAGGAAGGTGTAGAGGTTAAACTGTAAAGAAAATTAAGATTGTTAGTACAGGTGTGAGGACCTTTGAGGATTATATTTATTTTTATTTAACAGTTTCAAAAATATTTTTGAGAAATAGATCACACTTTCGAATGTGAATGCAGACATGTAATTCTAAGTATGAATACTGCTTCTAAGTATATACCTATCTGAACAAAATAACATCTAATACCGTTAAATTGCAATCTGAATAATAATTGGATGTGCCATTATAGCATTTTATACAAAATACTTCACCAATTCTAAAATATGTGATGTAACTATTATGTGAAAAATAGTTTTGATGTTAGAAAAATTCTCCAGAAGACACTTCTTTATTATCTTTTTGGATGTAACTTCATTCTGCCCTAAGAAAAATATCTTTAATTTAATAACAAAAATAAAAGTGTCCAGCAAAAAAGTGGTACCAAGAGTGAGTCAATTTTATTTTTTTTAATTTTCGATTACTGTGAGGAAACAATTAGGTTTCAATGTTTGCATTTGTTTGCTACGGCCCCTATTGTAGTTGTGCCCTACCGAGCAACCTTGGCAAGCTATTAAATATAATTACAGTTGAATATCTCACTTCTTTCATAGGGTCAGTTTATACCTGTGCATATTTACATGTTTAAGAATATCACATATTTTAATTATCTCCTATTTCTTTTTTTCATGTTCAATTCAATTGAAAAGTTCTTCTTGAACCACAAGAACCCTAGCAAAAGAGATCAATGAGGTCAAAAGAAAAAATAATGCAAATATTTACTTACATTGCTAACAAGTGTGCAAATAGAATGCCTTCAATCTAATTAAAAAGGAGCAGGAAATGGGCTTTTTAAAAGAGCTGTGTAATGTTCAACAAAGTCCTTCCATGGCAAATTATTCTGAATGTTGTGGAATAAGTGGATTTTAACATTGTTTCAGAATATTTAAATACTGCTTATGCACAGAGGCCAACTTTGTTTCCTGCTAACTCTTGTGTAGACTGAGAGATCTTTGTTAACTTTATTATGATTTTTATGAATCTTCGCTTCTAAGAAATATGATAATTTGTGTTTTAACAAAGCAAGCTGAATGTTAAACAAAATATTCTTTCCATTGGCTAAAATTACATATCTGCTTTGGACGTAACTGAATTTCTCTTCTTAATACTAGATACTGATAAGTAGCTCTAAGAACCTGATGTGCACTGTTCAAAATTGCTAAAAGATTTTCATATTGTAATCTACTTTTATTTTAAAAACTCAATATGATGCTAGCATTCTTTAGAACTAAATGAATGAACTTAATATGTATGTGATCTGCAAGAAATATTTTTAAAAACTCTATTTACAAATATTTAAATAGAATAAATTGATATTAAAAGTCGTCTTGGCTCCGCACCTGTAGCCATGTGAGTAGGGCACTGGCCATATACACCAAGGCTGGTGGGTTCTAAACCAGCCGAGGCCTACTAAACAACAATGGCAACTGCAACCCCAAAGTAGCTAGGTGTTGGGGTGAACCCCTGTAGTCCCAGCTACTAGGGAGGCTGAGGCAACGGCATCACTGCAGCCCAGGAGTTTGAGGTTGCTGTGAACTGTGACTCGAGGATGACAGTAAAACTCTGTCCCAAAAAATAAAAAATTGTCTTTAGCTTCTTTCTTGCTTATTATTGACTAGCTCTATGAGTTTGGCAAAATGTATAAGTTCTCTGGACTTCATTTTTGACATGTGTAAAAGAGGATGGTAGCACTAAATGATATATCAATATAAAACGTAATATCAGGGCATGATAATTGATGAATTCATGTTAGTCCTTTCCCACGCTAAGTACTTTGTCTACTGGAACCTAATTTTATTACTCTCATTTTTCAATTCAAGTATTGGAAAATTTGCTTAATGTACAAGCACTGTTTAAACTTTCATTTTCTTTAATTGCATAAATTCCCGTGAAAACTCTCTCACAAACAGATATTAGAAAAATATCATGGAAATGTATGGAAAGGAAAAGTAGGTATATTCCTCCTACGATTCTGCTGTTACTCGAATTATGACTCAGAATCATTCTAGTTAGGACTTTTATGGTGAATTGTGTAATGAATAGGTAAGCAATAAAAGTTTAGCAACTTAAAGCCTTGATTACCAAATTATTTTTCAACGGTTACTTTTGTGAAAGGAAGATTGCTACGTGTAACTTAAGCCCATCCTGTTTATATACAGATGGCGTGAAAAACAGAAGCAGAAATCCACACCCACAATATCTTGAGAGACAAAAATTTAAAGTGTTACATAAAAATTATTGTCGTTATTCTCCTCCTTGGGAATCAGTCTTATCTGGAAATTTGTATTAATACATTGGAAGCTCAACATATCATGATGTATTTAAGAGAAAATGTTAAATGCCTATGCATTTATGAAAGCAGCTGTTAAATAGAGGTGACAGAATACAGACAATATATTCAAGAGCTGAACTATATATCCAAAATATACCCAAAAGCCTGCTGCATAAATATATTATCTTGTGTATATTTCAAAAAATGAGTGATAAGTGATATGTCTAGGATTTGGCCAAGTTTCCCAGCTTCATTTATGCAAATATAATTTTTAACATTTTACTCCCATAGGGGGATTCACAATTAAAATAATCATGCTGCTAGATCTACACTGAGAAAGATTTAAATATACTTTTTTTTCTAATAATTTGTTCTAAAAATTAGTACGCGCATAGTTACTCCTAACAAGACACGTATAAATTAGAAAGGGATGCAAAGTGAAGACTCTCATTCCCAAAGCACAAAGATGACCTTGGCCACAATACTTCTACCTCATTCTCCACCATTATTAGTAATTATTGCTTCTGAAAAATCATAAAAAATTTTATGACTCATCTCCTTATGGCATGTGAGACTACTTACCATTAAACCTGGTATAATGCAGTAAAACTATATGACACATTTGTTATTCTTGGACACAGTGGTTACTCTTATAGGAAAAGTGATTTCCATAATAACATTGAGTCCAAGTATCTCTTGGAATTGTGCATGTAAGAAAACACATATATATTAACCAATTAAAGGTGAATATACTAGCATAAGTCACTGTAAAACTATATAATGTTTCCATTCTAGCGTATATTCAGATTAATTATATTTTAAAAATAAACTAGATTGAAATGTAAAAATATATTAACTTATTTATTTTTTTATTTAGCTTTTATTAAATCATAACTGTATACACTTACGGGGTGTATAATCACAATGTGATGATTTAATATACAATGTGGAATGCTTCAATCGAACTGATTAACATAACCGTCACCTCACTTGCTTATTTTTTGTGGTGAGACCTTGATCATGCACTCTTAGTTTGTTTTGAAATGGCCCCTTGTACTGTGCACATGAGGCGAGACCCCACCAAATGCCCTTACTCCTCTCTCCACTCGCTCTCCCTCCGCCCTCTCCTCTCTCTCCTCTTCCCTTCTCCTTGCTGGACTATCTGTGTGCATTATCATTTGTACAAATGTGTAAGTGATTATATATTGATTTCATAATAGTATTGAGTACATTAGATACTTTTTTTCCATTTTTGAGATACGTTACTAAGAAGGATACGTTCCAACTCCATCCAGGTAAACATAAAAGCTGTAAAGTATCTTTTTATGGCTGAATAGTATTCCATGGTGTACATACACCACAATTTATACTCTGGTTTCTCTTCAGATCGTATCAATCTTTTGCCTTTTACATATACCACAATTTGTTAATCCATTTATGGGTTGGTGGGCATTTGAGCTGTTTCCAAGACTTGGTAATTATGAATTCGACTATGATAAACATTCTGGTGCAGATGCCTTCATTGTAAAATGATTTTTGCCCATCTGGGTAGATAGATATCTAATAATGAAATGCAAGATCAAACGGTAGATCCACTTTTAGTTCCTTGGGAGTTCTCCATAGTTCTTACCAAAGAAGGCTGTATTAGTTTGCAATCCCACCAAGAGTGTAGAAGTGTTCCCTTCCATCCAAATCCATGTCCACATCTTCAGTTGGGGATTTTGCGATGTGAGCTATTCTTCTTGGAGTTAGGTGATATCTCAAAGTGTTTTTGATTTGCATTTCTTTAATTATTAAAGACGATGAGCATTTTTTCATGTGATTGTTGGTCATTTACCTGTCATCTTCAGAGAAGTTTCTGTTCAAGTCTTTTGCCCACAAAGAAATATGGTTATTTGTTCTTTTCTTATTGATTAATTTGAATTCTCCATTGATACCCATTATTAGACCTTTTTCAGAACCTGCAAAAATCTTCTCCCATCCCAAAGGCTGTCTCTTTGCTTTACTTGTAGTGCCTTTAGCTGTTCAGAAGTCTTTGGCTTGATCAAATCCCAGTAATATATTTTTGATATTGCTTCAATTACCAAGGGCCCCTTCTCATAAAATATTTTCCCAGGCCATATTTCAGGGGCTATGTTAATAAAGCAAACATATTCAAAAATTACAGATTTTCATGAAATAAGAAAAGACTTCTATTATATTTAGAGAATTTTCCAATTATTAATGGCATGATGTCTTGTAAATTTAAGTGTCAAGGTGCCACCGTTTTTCCAGTCCATGTGAAGATAGTGCATTCCTAATGATGCAAAGTTTCCAGCCTGAGTGAGGCTTCTTTTCAATCTTTTCAATGTGTTAGCATTACATTCAATATTTCTTGCTGGTTTGGAGTTTAATATTCATATTTCCTCCAGACTTACTTTTTATTATGAGTCAAATGGAGGCAATTGTTCTTTGCTTTGAATAACAAATCCCTGGAGCACAGCAGTAACATTGAGTTTCTAAAATGCATGTTGTGACCTCACTGGTAGGATAATATGCAACCATTATTTAATAATCAACATTTCTCTAAGAGCTAGTGCAACCTATCTTAAATAATCATATTCCCAGTCATAGCTATTTATAGTCCTTAAGTTAAATAAAAAAATAAAGGTTATGTATATCTTTATTTTTTTTAATTCATCAAACTTGTACAAGGAAAAATTTCTACAATGATCTTTACAAATAACATTGACAAATTGTTTTATAGTTTTCATATTTCTACCTTGTGTATAAAAACCTTCAAAATATTATTTTATGTATTCATGCTCTTTTCCAAAATGTTTCCACCAATTATACTGCATACAAATAAAAAATATTACTATAAGCTACATTAACTTATTTTTTAACTCCTCGTCTGAAATAGAAAAGTGGCATATGTGAGCTCTATGGATTAAAATCTAATGTACAAATGATACCTTTTGCTAATCATTGCTTGGAAATACAGAAAATGGAGAACTTCTGTTACTAACTCCCATTAGTGATACTAAATTTACACATGAAATTAGCCATGTGTTTTTTTCATTTGCTGAAATGTGAGTACAAAATCCTATAGATAGCACACTAGACCCACTATAGGGACACTGAAAAACTTGTTGAAACTAACCGATGAAAACTGGTTCAATGGAATGATTGTTATTCAAACAAACTGTATATCAACGACACAATGAATTTATTTCAACTGATCTTGAATTCAAAATCTCAAATACTGTGGCAAAAATATAAATTATTTTTCACCTGCTAGCATATATCAATAGCATTGAAAGTAACATTAAATTAAAAAAAGTGGTATTTTCTCTACTAGCTTTCGTAAACAATTTTAGTCAAGGGAATTCAGATTTCTCTTATGTTCAATTTAGTTATCTGTTAGGATATGAAGAGTCTTAAATGACAATTTTACCAAGCCAAAACATGCCAAATAAAGTTAGGGTCATAACAAACATAAAAATTTGTTATATACAAATGCCATCTTTACCATTCCATATATATCATTTGGAGGAATATAACTACACATATTAACTTTGAACTAAGATCTTCTGTTTTAAAAACTATATCCAAATAAAAAAAATGATGATTGAGATTAGAAATATATAGGATAAGTTCCAGAAAATATACACAGTGAGCCCTACATATCTAGGGGTTTCAAATCCATATATTAAACAAACTATGGATCAAAAATATTTGTGGAAAAAGCTATTAAAGTAACAATACAACAATAAAAATTAAAAATACAGTATAATATATATTGTCTAAGTATTACGTTTTATATATATATATATAGGTATTAAGTTATATATACATGATTTAAAGTATATAGGAGCATGGGCACAGGTCATTTGAAAATACCATGCCATTTTACATAAAGAACTTGAGCTTCTTC
>CAUYRH010111864.1:0-13553 GCA_963574655.1 Perodicticus potto
TGCCTGTGCCAAAGAGTTGGTGGTTGGTGTGAGCTCTGTTACATCACGGCACTCTACCGAGGGCGATAAAGTTAGACTGTCTCTACAAAAAAAAAAAAAAAAAAAAAAAGACAGGGAGTTGCCAGATGAATACTATTAAAAGGGAGCTTAATATTGCAAGGCTTTTCCACAATTCCTGTTCTTTTGTCCCTTAGCTAATTTACTCAACATCATTTTTATGAGATCACCTCCATCCCATGTGCACATCTTCTCTAAATTGGAATCCTAAAATAGTATCCTTGTCATTGATCTGATAAGTATATTTAACTTTTTATTTGCAAATAATTAATTAATTTTGTTGAATGAGCAAAAGATTAGAGTTTTGTGATTTTGCACAAGGGCTCTGAGGACAGACAATCTGGATTTAAATTCCAGCACTGACACTGGGAGCACGGGTTACTTAATTTTTAGTTTCTTTGTTGGTAATGAAAATGTTGGCCCATACTATCTGGTTCTGCTCTAATCTTAGAATGGTACCTAGCACATAATAAGTTCTCTATAAATTGTAGACATTATATTATTTACATAGTGATAATTCAGTGACTAGTCCCTCTTAATATCGTATTAATGTTATCCATCTTGGCTTATAAATTCCTTGGTTCTTTATGGGAGTGGAGGGATGTATATTCGATCAAAGATTCTGAATAATAGCCACCTCACTTCCTTTATAACCAAATTAGAAACTGACCTTCAGTAACCTAGGGTGAGACTCCAATTTCCTGACTATCCTCCAGTAGTTGTTTTATTACATGCTATGTTATCTACTGTCTTTAAATGACCTACTTTCAACTATTATTTATAATGGTCTTACCAAATTATGCATCTACCTCACCTTGAAATCTCATTAAAAAAAAAACAAACAAACGGTAGAAAAGCATGAGTTTCATTCCTAAGTATGACTATGCATGGAAGAAGAAACTGAAAATAAATATTTATATATCCAGAATTCAGTTGTAGAATTGAAAACAATTTTTTTCCCCTGCTACTATTAACTAAAGATGTTCCAGGCATGGTGGCTCATGCCTATAATCCCAGCATTCTAAAAGGCAAAGGTAGAAGGATTGCTTAAGGACCAGACTTTGGGACCAATCTGGGAAACAGAATGAAACTCCTTCTCTATAAAAAGTTAAAACAATAGGCCAGGCATGGTAGCTCATGCCTGTAATCCTAACACTCTGGGAGGCTGAGGCAGGTGGATTGCCTGAGCTCAAGAGTTCGAGACCAGCCTGAGCAAGAGTGAGATCGCATCTCTAAAAATAGCCTGGCATTGTGGCAGGCGCCTGTAGTACCAGCTACTCAGGAGGCCGAGGCAAGAGAATCACTTGAGCCCAAGAGTTTGAGGTTGCTGTGAGCTGTGATGCCACAGCACTCTATTGCAGACGACAAAGTGAGACTCTGTTTCTAAAAAAAAAATTAAAACAATGAAAAAGTAGTGTAGCACGTATCACTATTTAGGAGGGTGAGGTTGGGAAGATGGCTTGAGCCCAGGAGCTCCAGTCTGCAGTGAGCTATTATGTCACTACTGCCTTCCAGCCTGGGCCACAGAACCAGACCTGTCTCAAAAAGAAACAAAAAGGTGTGGATAGGCCTATATGCCAAAGATATTGTTACAATTAAGTTCCTTTAAAAATATTTTAACCTAGAAGACACATTGCTTGGTATTTATCCAAATGAGTTGAAAACTTATGTCCATATAAAAACCTGCATGCAGTGTCTTTATCAGGCTTATTCATAATTAACAAAATTTGAAAGCAACCAAGAAGTCCTTCAATGATTGAAAGGAAAAACAAAATGTATTATATCTCGTACTATGGAGTATTATTCAGTGATAAAAAGGAACGAGTTATCAAGCCACAAAATGAAAAGGGAACCTTTAAATGCATATCGCTTCCTGAACCAAACCAGTCTGAAAAGGCTATCTATTGTACGATTCCAATTATACAACATTCTGGAAAAGGAAAAACTATACAGGTTGGTAAAAAGACATAAGTGGTTATGAGGGGTTATGGCACAGAGGGGAGGAGGAAGAGATGAATAGGTAGAACCTCGGGGGACAGTGAAACTATTTTGTATGTCTGTAATATTGGATTCATAACATGCATTTGGAGAAATCAGGGCACTGATTTTTAAATACTGATACTGAAATATTACATTTCCGTGTAAATATTATTTGTTAGTTACTACCAATTCCATGTCTTTTTAAAATTTAATTTTGTCCAGTATGCAAAAAAAAAAAAGCAAATTTAGTTTAATTTCTTAAATAAATTTTCTTTGTTTTTATATTAGGATGAAATATAAAGTAAATAGGCTCGGCGCCTGTGGCTCAACGGGCTAAGGCGCCAGCCACGTACACCTAAGCTGGTGGGTTCGAATCCAGCCCGTCCCAACAAACAACAATGACGCCTGCAACCAAAAAATGGCCGGGCGTGTGGTGGGCGCTTGTAGTCTCAGCTACTTGGGAGGTGGAGGCAAGAGACTTGCTTGAGCCCAGGAATTGGAGGTTGCTATGAGCTGTGATGCTACAGCACTCTATCCAGGGTGATAGCTTGAGGGTCTGTCTCAAAAAAATACATAAATAAATAAAAAATAAAAAATAAATATAAATAAAAATAAAAAACAAAAAGAAAACTTAAAAAAAAAAGAAATATAAAGTAAATAAGAAAACCTCTACAAGTGGCACCTGTGACTCAGTGGATAGGGTGCTAGCCCCATATACCAAGGGTGGCGGGTTTAAACCCGGCCCCAGCCAAACTACAACAAAAAAATAGCCAGGTGTTGTGACAGGTGCCTGTAGTCCCAGCTACTCAGAAGGCTGAGGCAAGAGAATCGCTTAAGCCCAGGAGTTGGAGGTTGCTGTGCTGTGTGATACCATGGTACTCTACCGAGGGCGATAAAACGAGACTCTGTCTCTACAAAAACAGAAAACCTCTTTTAGTGGCTCTCAAATCATCATCATTTGAGCCAGCTGCCTGATTTTTTTTCTTCATTTATTTATTTACTTATTTATTTAGCCAGAGTCTCACTCTGTGCCCTGAGTAGAGTGCCGTGGCTTCATCATAGCTCACAGCAACCTCAAACTCCTGGGCTCGAACAATCCTCTTGCCTCAGCCTCCCAAGTAGCTGGGACTATAGGTGCCTGCCACAATGCCAGGCTATTTTTAGAGACCGGGTCTGGGTCTGCTCTTGCTCAACTGGTCTTGAACTCCGGAGCTCAGGCAATCCATCCACCTTGGTCTCCCAGAGTGTTAGGATTACAGGTGTGAGCCACTGAGCCCGGCCCAGCTGCCTGATTTTTATACATCACTACATAGTGATGAGTATCATGAGGATCATGAGTAAAACCAGAAAGAATATAGATGATAAGGTGTGAACCTCCCCTACTGTGTAGTCTGCTTGATCTAACTATTCTCAAAAGTAAGAGATATGTCATTATAGGAGCCATAAGGCATAAACCCTTCCTTAAAATGTATGTCTATGACCATTTAACATGCCTGTATGTCAGTGACTTAGTTTTATAGATATCCATTCGCTACTGACACCCAATAAAATAGAAAAATTGCAGTATGCTGAGGCGGATCATCCACTAAAGACACATTCATCAAGGTCAATAAAATATACATATTCTATTTTAAAGTGATTTTTCTTTCTTTCTTTTTTTGTAGAGAGAGTCTCACTTTATCACCCTCGGTAGAGTGCCATGGTGTCACAGCTCACAGTAACCTCCAGGTCTTCGGCTTAGGCCATTCTCTTGCCTCAGCCTCCTGAGTAGCTGGGACTACAGGTGCCCACCACAACGCCTGGCTATTTTTTTGTTGCAGTTTGGCCGGGGCTGGGTTTGAACCTGCTACACTTGGTTTGTGGGGCCGGCACCCTACCCACTAAGCCACAGGCGTCACCCTTAAAGTGATTTTTCATATGTTGCTTGCTTTCCTAGATTTTTTTTTTTTTGCCTTCATTATGCCCAAAATGTGTTTCTTAAGCTATCTGCACATATTCTATTTGCTTCTCTTGAGTAATTATCAGTCACTTTGGATGTTAGATGGTGACAAGAGAATGAGATGTACTATCTCACCCAAGAAAGGTATTTACTCCCCACATGATTCTTTAAAAAGCAACTGAAGAAACATCCCATTTCTGAAAAGTGAGACAAGGAGAAAGAAAATAAAAAAGAGAAAAAGAAAAACAAGCCAGGCATGGTGGCTCACTCCTGTAATCCCAGTACTTTGGGAGGGTAAGGCAGGAGAATCACTTGAGGTCAAGTGTTTAAGACCATTCTGAACAATGTAGCAAGACCCTATCTCTAAAAAAAATAATTAGCTGGGCATGGTGACTTGGGCCATAATTCTAGCTTCTTAGGTGGCTCTGAGGTGAGAGGATTCCTTGAGTAGGAGTTTAGTGACCTATTATGGCACCACGTCACTCTAGCCCAGGCCACAGAGACAGACCTTGTTGCTAAAAAAAGAAAAAATGAAAAATAAACAATAGTTCTAGAAGTTTTAACTACTTCATTAAGTTATGTGCTTTGGCATTCAAAGGATTCATATTCAAAATTCATTAAGATAAGGCCTTTAAGTCATTTATTTTTACATAAATTAATTTCCAAAATAAATAATTCTTTATAACTTTAAAATTCGAGAGAAAATTAAAGTATTCATTGTAGACAATGTTTTTCTAAAATTAAAATATCCATAGCAATGTTATTTTCAGTGGAGAGCATTCTAGTACTGACGGAAATGACAGATTGCTAATATTTACACAGCTCTGCTTTAAACTCATTGTTCACATACATTAATATATTGTCTTCAGACAATATCTCATCTTTTATGTATTTCACTCCACTCAATTAGACATTCCTAATACCTCCATCTGCTAATTTCTCTTCATTGAAAGGTTAAATATTTTTTCTGACTCCTTAAAAATATTCCAAATATACTTGTTGTAGTTATACTAATTTTCATAAAGAAAAATTAGTTTTGAAAAAGGAAAAACTACTTTAAATGTTTATATTATATCCTACAATACAGTCTTCAACTGAATTTTTTGGTAAAGCTATGTTGTAGTCTTTTACCAATGTTCTTTGGTTCAGTATAAATGATATGGTAAATTTGCATTCAAATTCATGGAACTTTTCAAATCTGTTTCCCATTTAGCTAGCCAGCCAAAAACAATATTTTCATTTGTAAACAGCTGTTTCATAATCAGCTCTTTTGTACTATGAGGAATTCCATAAAAGATAGAAAATTTTATTTAAAATACAGAAATTGCATTAATCCACTACAATCATTTATTAGTTTGTAGAATACCACACAGTTTAACTTTTAAGGAATGATTTTAAAGAAAATTTAGTCTTGTGTCCAAATATAACATTACTTTAAACATGAGGTCATCTAAACATCTGTCTCCAATATATCACTGGGGATTTAAATCAAAAGTCTGCTAAACATGTACAATCATTTTGAAAATAAATAACAGGACAAATTTTGTCTTGATTATGATTATCATGCATTTTAAAAGGAAACATTTATTCTAATAAGAAAAGTCTGAACTAATTTAAACTTTATTGACATTAAGTTAAAATAGTTTCATACAAGAGTAAGAGATATATTTCATTTACTTGCTATTCAACAATACTTACATTTTAACTTTTCAACATTACACTCTTAATTTTTTACTCACAAAAAAAACAATTATTCCTTTTCTATTTCCCTGCATTTTCAATTGTACAGAATTCAAGGAAAAATTTCAAAATATAAAATTTTTCCCCTTGGTAACTGAAAAATGAATAATATAATACTCTTTCTCAGCTTCCTTCCTTTAGAACAAATGTAAATCTTCAATAAGAACTAAAATAGTTCTATCCACTTAATTGACTCCTACTTTATGCTTTAAAAGAAAAAGAATATAACTAATTACAAAAGAAAGTTAAGGCACTAAGTTCCGTCTAAAACTTTATAATCAGTAAATAGTGGATATATAGGGTCTAGCAGAAGTAACACCCTTTTTTTAAGTAGTCTTATATATTAATAAATATAAAACATAGAAATTGGTGGAGAAACATGAAAAGATAAAATCCCTACCATGTAGATCCATACAAGTTTATGATCTTTGAGCATCGTCAGTGCTTTCTGTAGAATTTTCTTTCTGCAGTTTGGCAGTTTGGAGAAAAAGGGATGTTATTTATGTCAAACCCTATATTGTAGAGAGTTATTGATTAAGCTTAAATTCTATACCTTACTGTAGAATTTAATTCATGTCTAGTGAGTACAAGTATTTAAATTCAGTAACAGGATTACTTCAGGAAATAGCTAAACACTTGAGATAAATTAGCATTAAAAATAAACCAAGATGCTTAATTAGTAAGCATTTTATTAGTTTCTGCCAAAACTAAAAAGAACTTTAGCAGATGAAAAGCTCAAGGAATAAAAAAATTAAAGCATCACTGAATAATACATTCTTAGAAAAATGAAGTATTCCCTAATACTGTGGAAATCATCAGAGGATTCAGCTGCAAGGGCTATTAGTGTCTGGATTCATTTTGCATCCAGTTGCCTGTCATAGAATATAGCTATAGAAGGTGAACCACCTCCATGCATTTTTTTCTCCCTGCTTATATGTTGGACTCACTGGCTTTGGCTGTGGCAATTTTGAGCTCTACCTTGGTATATAGAGGCTAAGAACTAAGCACTCCAAAAAGTATACACAATCCTTTTTGTGTCACTCCTTAAGTAACACAAGTTATCAGCTCATTTCTAAACAGCAATCAGTTGACTTAAAATAAATTGTTGAGTCTCTTAACTTGGTTAGGTTTCCATTTTTATAACATATAACTTGTTATAATAATACAGACTCCAAAATTACAAAGCATTATAGTTGAAAAAGATCTTACCTCATCATAAATTCCAATGGAAAAGGAAAAAGGGATCTATGTCTTACTCATCTTGGATGTCCATTGCCTAGAACTGCGCCTGACATACAAATGCATGACTGAATCAATGAGGGAAACATCTGACTAAAAACCAAGAATTTTGCCCTGGTTCTGTTGAACCACCTACTAATAAACTGCCTTAATTTTCCCACCTATCAAATGAGGCTTATTCTTAACCTGTACCTCATTGAGTTATAGAGAGAACTATAAAACTAGCACTAGCAGATGAGTATAATCCCTATGATGCTTATCAACAACAGATCTAGGTTGAAATTATATATGCAGAGAAACAAATACTGAATGTTAGAGGAAATATTTATTTAAAAAGCATCCTTTTGAAGAAGCTTAAAATTAAAATAACATGCTTACCAAGATAATGTGATGTGTTATTAAAACATTGAGAAATGATCTTTTAAAAATATAGTTAAGGAACTGGAGGCTAAGAAATTTCTTTGGGAAGGTTAATTCTTATGGTACATTTATTTTTAACTTTGTAAGATCTTAGAAATTTAATAATTGATGTCTTTAGGATTACCAGAAAGAAATACAAGCCTTTTAATAATACAATTGATTTGACCCTAACTTTTAGCCTTCCTATTCTAAAAGTTGAATTATTATAATAGCTAGCTAAAGATGTTAATTTAGCATAAGTATGTAAAGGCATTATTTTTTGTGTTGTCAGTGTTTTTCTCCCCAAATTTAAACAAATATAGATATGTACATATGATCTAAGTGGGAAGCATTTGAATTTATAACAGCTTTTGTGTTAAAACATTATAAAATTGTCTTATGATTATTTCTTTCAAATAATTCATTTTTAAAAAACTAAAATACAAAAATAATTTTGCTTTAGTATAGTTTTCATTTATGTAACTTTTATCTCCCATTCAAAATGTGGGTTCACACCTATTTCATAATTTTCCATTTTTTTCCTAGTAGATTTTCTCTGCTATGATATGGTAGTAAGATGCCCCTTGAAAAATCACAGAATTTTGCTTTTCCCTATTCAGTACCCAAAATACCTGAAACAAAAAATATAAGGCACTATGTGTCACTTTTTATATATTTCTAGATTATACTAAATTTATTTTTAAAACTATCTACTTTAGTAAGTTATTCATGCATTTCTGACTGTGTACTTTGATGTGATAGGGGCCCATCCTCAAAGACAGTACTTCTCAACCTTGACTGCACATTGGAATCAGCTGAAGCAATTTAAAAAATGCTGAGTCCTTGGCCAGGTGTGATGGCTTACACCTGTAATCCCAGCACACTGGGAGGCCGAGGCAGGTGGATTGCCTGAGCTCACAGGTTTGAGATCAGCCTAAGCAAGAGCGAGATCCCATCTCTAAAAATAGCCAGGTGTTGTGGTGGGCACCTGTGGTGCCAGCTACTCAGGAGGCTGAGGTTACTGTGAGCTATGATGCCACAGTACTCTATCAAGGGCGACAAAGTGAGACTCTGTCTCAAAAAAACAACAACAAAAATAAAGTGCTGAGTCCTGGCTCCAACCCCCAGAAAGTCTGATTTAATCATTCTGGGGTGTGGCCATGTCATCAGTATTTTAACATTACCCAAATGATTCTAAAGTCTAGTCAAGGCTGAGAACTACTGCTCTGAAAGCTCACAGGCTTGTAGGGGAGATTAACAGCAGCAGCAAACGCATTTGTGGTATACCTACTTGTGCCAAGCAACAGGCCAAATACTTTATGTGTGTCACCTCCTGTAACTCACAACTTTACAGAGAAAGATTCTGTCACTACTACTATTTTATGAATGAGGATATGAGAATTAGCAAGATTAAGAAATTCATCCAATGGCTCAGCGCCTGTGGCTTAACGGGCTAAGGTGCCAGCCACGTACACCTGAGCTGGCAGGTTCGAATCCAGCCCGGGCCCGCCAAACAACAATGACGGCTGCAACCAAAAAAAAAAAAAAAATGGCCAGGTGTTATGGCAGACGCATGTAGTCCTAGCTACTTGGGAGGCGGAGGCAGGAGACTCGCTTGAGCCCAGGAGTTGGAGGTTGCTGTGAGCTGTGATACTACGGCACTCTACCCAGGGCGACAGCTTGAGGCTCTGTCTCAAAAAAAAAAAAAAGAAACTCATCCAAGGTCCCACAGGTGTTAACTGACTGAGACAGAACTCAAACAACTCTGTCCAACTCCAGTGTGGTTATGCTTCATCACTGACTACCACTAGGGTAGAAACAATGTTGTAAACAGATTTTTTAGGGGCAAATAATAATACTTGGTAATAGAAGAAATGAAAGAAGAATTACCTTCCAGAATATATAATCTTTAAAAAGTTAGTTATTGGAAATGTCCATTTTTCTACTTAGTCTGATTGTCAGAATGAATTGTACATTTCCTCAAAATAGTAATATCTGAAGCAAAGAACACTCCAGGCAGTGTCCGGGTCTAGCTGCATACCTCTCAGTTGTCATGGACACAGGAAAGAACAATGAAATCATTATTTAACTATTATTTTTTTAGTTGCTAGTCAGCATATAAGTCTGTCTGTAAACTGCATCTTTGTGTTCCCTATGGATCAGCAGTGCTGTCCCTCCTGCTAGTGACAGAACAACCACAAACAGAACAATCTTTCTCAAGGGAAAGCCATCTTTATCTGTCAGTGTTAGTCAGTTGCAAAACAGAGTTGCAGGCAGCTGAAAAAACAGTTTGACTGTTTTAGGTTTACAGGTGGCCTTATAATGGAAAGTTTTACACACTGAGATTCCTTTTCAAGTGAAAAAAGTTTGGACAGAAAGGGACAAAATTTGGAAGGATTTTCATGGAATGCTTCTAACCAGCTTACGAAAGCAAAAATATCAAACTTCAGTGAAGTTTTAGTGCACTAAGCACCCGCCTTCTGGCAAACAGGTTCATCTAACTGTTACCACCCTTTCCACACTGCACATTTCTCGTGGTTAAAATCAGAATTGCCACATGTACCGCTATTGCAGGGCCTGGCATATACAAAAACAGTCAAGAAATATTTTCTGAATGTCCATGCTCATAGGGGAGAGATAATTTAAAAATACTTTTGATTCCTACCAAGTCAAAAGGAACAGTTACTGTCCAACAGAAGGGCCAGGAGGCAGCTAGAAATGTAATTTTTTTTCTTTTTTCTTTTAAGACTAAAAACAAAGATATATGGAAAGAACAAAAGTGAGTAGACATATCCTAAATCTCTTAAAACATGGACAACAAGCCAGGATAAGTGCTTGCTAAATCTGTTAGTTGATTTTTTTCCTTCCATAGCACTTTTTAATCATCTGACATACTGTATTTTTGTCTATTTTTTTGTTCCTTTCACTAAAAGTTAACAGTTTCCAATGAGGGCAGGAACTTTATTGACTGTTATATCTACAGAATTTAGAACATTAATGGACACATGGTAGCCACTTAATAAATATTCATTGAATAAATAAAAAAATACTTTTGAAAAGCAAATTGTAGACACAGGAACACAATAATGTCAGTGTGCAATGGGACAGTTGCTGAAATCCCAGGTAGAAAGCATTTTAATGTGTCTGTTTATTTGCTTGTGTGGTGATAGTTTTGTTGTTTGTTCGGGAGGAACCAAGATGAAAGGGAGAAATGGCATTCCATAGTAATTCCATAATCACTAGCAGAATGGATCAGATATCTGGGGTTCTGTGAAAGTTGCCTGTTGCGCTTTCTCCAACATTTGGGACAATGGAGAAGACAGGGCCAATTTATTTTATAGGTGGCTCAAAATATCTTTTTCCTGATTTTCCTACTGTACTTTAAACTTTGTGGGGGAAAGGCACAGTTTGAAACCCATCAAAAGGCAGCTGGACATTGTGACAGGCACCTGTAGTCCCAGCTACTTGGGAGGCTGAGGCAAGAGAATTGCTTAAGCCCAAGAGTTGGAGGTTGTTGTGAGCTGTGACACCACAGCACTCTACTGAGGACGACATAGTGAGACTCTGCCTCAAAAAAAAGGAGGGGGATTAATTTGTTGGAAATCTTTAACATATTATCCCCATGGAACAAAGTACGATTAATTAAATTTATCAATTTAGCTACTGTTTTCCTAGAATAAAATTAGTGTTCTAAAAAGTCAGATTAGGCAGCTGCTGACAAGAGTCAGAAAACCATGGAGTGTATCAATGAGAAGCTTAGAACTGGCCCTGTTTGAGAACATTGAACCTTTTGGCTGAAGGATTAGAAAAAATAATATAGAAACTAATGAGAAAGGAACAGCCAGCTAATTGAAAACTTGAGTAATAATATTATCTTAAAATCCTGGGAAAAAAACTGACAGACTCGAAATCTATAAATCAGTTGGTCTCTTTAGGATTGGGGTGGGATGTGGAAATAATTTACATTAAAGACAAGGCCTTTATTTACTTATCTTGATTAGTAGTGATTGACAAATTTTTTCCTAAATAATACTATGTAATCTAACATCTCAAAAGTTATTATGCATAATAAATATTATGGAATACCTACTAACATATAAATTCTCTTCTTTCTTAAAATAAGTAGGTTGTTGGGGAAGAAAGAAATCCAAATTAATTGATGGAATAACTACCTGGATATGAGCTGAGAATCACTCCTATGGACCCTCTTTATAATATTGGGAAGGAAGCCTCTAGAAGCAGTCTAATGATTCCATCTTGGAACTAAAAAGACAACTTTGGCAAAAAAAAAGTGTGTGTTAATGATATCTAGGTGTGGAACAGTGAAATAAGATTATGTTTATAAAAGATAAACAAAAATACAGTTTATACTATAAATTGTAGAGGAGAATTATAGTTAGCATATAGGCAAGTATTCATACACTGTGTCACACATCTCTCAAGGCCTAAAGAAACATTTAGAAGATGCTTAAATACATTTTCCCTCTCCATTAGTGGTAACTAACACAGAACACTCAGTAGATGCTAGGCACAGTTCTAAGCATTTTACATATATCAACCCATCTGATCTAACAACCTTATGAAGTAGGTGGTGTCATATCTTTATTTTATGGGTGAAGCACAGAAACTTTAAGCTGCCTGCCCAGGGCAACACAGCTAGTGAGTATCAGAGTTGGGATCTGATGTCAGGCAGTGGAGCAGCAGGACCCACAGAACACCACCTACCCTTCTTGCCTTATTCTTTTTGTGAGGTAGCTATTTAATGTTTTTGCTATTAAAACATGATGTGTCTTGCTGGAGTACCTTACTTTCTTCTTCTTCATTGATCTCGGTAGTACTTATTTCCTTCCTTATCCCTCATAGTGGACTGAAAAGTTTGTCAACTACATAGCTATTTTTGGAAAACTATATATTTCCAAAACAAATATCAGACAATGAAGAAGAGGTAGATCCATGTCTTCATATGTACATGTTCTAAATACACACACATCCCCCCCCCACACACACACACAAATGAACTAAATAACTCTTTGGGTGGCCGCAGCAGGAATTTAATAGACCAGAACAGAAAGTTAATATTAAGTTGCTATGACCCCACTAAATATGTTACCTGTCATGTGACTGCTACATGTGTGAGACTGACTTGAGTATCTTTGAAGGAATAGGCAATAAATAGCAGAAAGACTGACTAGAAAAAAACATAACGAACACAGTGGTCTGGGAGCTTGAGAAAAAAAATCTACCTCCAAACAGTAAGAAATGTGACAATAAGATACTCTGTTCTTCTTATGACTACTCCCTGGAAGCCAGGTATGAGAAGAGTCAGGTATACATCTGTGCACAGCCAAGATCCACAAAGTCCAGGAAGATCAATATCTAGGTTTGCAGAATCAATGGGGCTAAGAGTGCTGAAAAGTAAAGTGCGTCCAAGATTGACTCCTACCTCTAGTAATCAGGGCAGGAAAACTAGGGCCCTTTGTATTTCCTTTTTCTTCCTTTGCAGCTAGTAGGAATAAAATGGAATGGTGTACCCTGTATAGTACAGGATCCTGAGGGAATATCTGAATTTCGTGGCAGGTGAGTAGCAAGAATTCTCACTGGGCATGAAGGGAACTGCAACAACTCCTTCAGGTCATTTAGAAGATAATCAAGGGTGTCCCAAAGTCACCCCTAAAGTTACTATACATAGGCAAAACAGGAAATTGTAGCTAAATGTATATTTATTTATAAAATATCCATTACAAAATATTTATAAAATAGTCTCTATGCGTTGGCCGCCTGTAACCATTTATTCATTGCACAAATAAGAAGTATCTCTAGAACCCATTCACCCTTGTCCCTTAGGACCAGAGCCTCTTAAATGTTGCAAGAGACTCAAGACTCTTCTATTTTGTTTAGACTTTCAATATATTAAAAAGTTTTTCACAAGTGTAGGTGGTCTGTGGTTGGCTGTCTTCATTGCCTGCCTCCATAGAAGATGGGGGGTTCCAGGACTTTACTCGTGAATGATGTATACAGGAATCGACTCCTATAACTTTAACAGTAGAAGAAGACAAGATAACAGGAAAGGGGACTTCCCAAGTTGGGGTCAGGGAAGGTGAATTAGAGGGAGGAGTTTTGATCATCATTAGATCTCCAGGAGGGAAAAGTTCCTGTTTTAGTTAGTATGTCCCTCCGCAAACGGGGAGCAGGACTTTCA
>CAUYRH010111865.1:0-23162 GCA_963574655.1 Perodicticus potto
TGTTCTTTCTCTCCATTGGACCTTGTCTTCCTGCAACAGTAGCAATCATTGAGTTTCATACTTACACTAATCTGCTCATATGGGTAGAATATTCTAATTTTCTTTTTAGTAAAAGCACTAATTTTATTATTTTATTTTTCATTTTTTTCTTATTATACTGAAGGACTGAGAGGAAACTTGTCCTTTCCCCCAGAAGTTCACTTAAAGATCAACTCACAGTTAAGGCACATTAATAAGACAAATTATTTATTTATCATGCACATAGGGAGAAATCACAGAGCTATAACTCTATTTTCCAAAGGAGTTCAGATATACAGTCTTTTTTGAGGGAAGAGGGAAACTGAGGAGTACAGGGCATAAACAGTTGTTAGGGAGGATTAAAGGGTAGGGAAGAAATAGATTGACTTGTAGATGAACCTGGGAAAGAGGTTTTTGTGACCCAAATATTTGGGCCAGGTTTGCCTACATTCCTCACCCTCATTCCTCAAATATTTTGAAATAACAGGAAGCAGGAAGAGAAGTTAATTGTCCCCTTTGTTCCTCTGATCAGTCCAGTCCAGTTTATGCAGATAGAGAAATGGGTTCTTCCAGTCTTTCTTGACCTTGAATGGCCTTCAATTCAAAATATTCTTTATACTAAGGAGTCATATTTGGGGGCAAAATTTCCATAGCTCCAGTAAAAAGTGCTAACAATAAAATGGAAAGATTAAAGTCTAGTAATGAAGAATGACTTCCCCTGTGTCACAGAATTAACTAGTTTAGAGTCAGAGGGAAGTGTAAACATGTTTTAACTACTTATACGGGGTGTCCATAAAGTTTGTGTGTGATTCACTATTTTAAACTTTTTTTTTTTTTTTTTGAGACAGAGCCTCAAGCTGTCAACCTGGGTAGATTGCTGTGAAATCACAGCTCACAGCAACCTCCAACTCCTGGGATCAAATGATTATCCTGCCTCTGCCTCCCAATTTGCTAGGACTACAGTTGCCTGCCACAAACACCTGGCTATTTTTTGGTTGCAGCTGTCATTGCTGTTTGGCGGGCCTGGGCTGGATTCAAACCCACCACCTCAGGTGTGTGTGGTTCGTGCCTTAGCCGCTTGAGTCACAGGTGCCGAGCCCTATTTTAAACTATTTTAAATTGCACAGGAACTTTATGTCTACCCTGTATATGACAAGACTTGACTTTGTGCTTTTGTTGAAGAGTAGAAGATTCCAACAAAATGTTCCTAGCATTTTTTTTTTTTTTTGAGACAGTGTCTCACTATGTTGCCCTTGGCAGAATGCTGTGGCATCACAGCTCACAGCAATCTCAAACTCGGGCTTAAGCCTCCCAAGTAGCTGGGACTACAGGTACACACCACAACACCCAGCTATGTTGTTGTTGTTGTTGTTGTTGTTGTTGTCGTCGTCGTCGTCATTGTTGTTTAGCTGTCCCAGGCCAGGTTCAAACCTGATAGCCTTGGTGTATGTGGCCGGCGCCCTAACCCTTGAGCAACAGGCACCAAGGCTGTTCCTAGCATTTTAATATACACCATTTTTTTGTGTATACAACTGTATTTTGGGGTTCACAGCAAAAGGAAATATAATATGTTTTACAATAAACTTACAAAAAGGTGGGTTAAAGTAAATCTGTTAGGACAGTGGTTCTCAACCTTCCTAATGCTGGGATGTATTTTCATTGTTACAAAGGGGTCGCGACCCACAGGTTGAGAACTGCCATGTTAGGAAGTAAGAAAATGACAAAAAATGCTAAAGTGAATCCACAAAAACAAATAAAGAGACCCAGAAATAGCAGCCCTTAAGGTTACTATAACAAGCTCTATAAATGTATACTTGTTTTCTCCTAGTTCTCTTGTTGGATTCTGATGTAAATTGATTTTTATGCACCTCGACTTTTATATAGATGGATTTCCACATAGTTAGATTTTGATGTGATTGGATTTTGATGTTGAATTTCAATGTTTGAATTCCAATACAATTAGAAAACGAAGGCAGGGAGATGTGGTTCATGCCTGTAATCTTAGCACTCTGGGAAGCCGAGGCCAAGAAAGCAGATTGCTTGAGCTCAGGAGTTCGAGACCAGCCTGAGCAAAGTGAGACCCTCTCTCTACTAAAAACAGAAAAAAATTCCGAGCATGGTGGTCTCAGCTACTTGGGAGGATGAGGCAAGAGGATTTTTTTTCATTTTTTTTCTTTGCAATAACATCTCATTTCATTGCCCTCAGTAGAGTGCCATGGCATCATCACAGCTCACAGCAACCTCAGACTCTTGTACTCAAGTGATCCTCTTGTCTCAGCCTCCCAAATAGTCGGGACCACACGTGCCTGCCACAGTGCCCAGTTATTTTTAGAGATGGGGTCTTAGCTTGGCTCCCGTGCTCAGTGGTTAGAGCACTGCCCACACACACCAGGGCTGGCAGGTTAGAATCCAGCTTGGACCTAACAAACAACAATGAATGACAACTGCAACAACAACAACAAAAAATAGCCAGACGTTGTGGCGGACACCTGTAGTCCTAGCTACTTGGTAGGCTGAGGCAAGAGAATTGCTTAAGCCCAAGAGTTTGAGGTTGCTGTGAGCTGTAATGCCATAGCACTCTACTACTGAGAGTGACATAGTGAGACTCTGTCTCAAAAAAAAAAAAAAAAAAAAGCTAGAGATGGGGTCTTGCTCTAGCTCAAGCTGGTCTTGAAATCCTGAGGCATGAGCCACTTCATCCAGCCCCTCACAAGAGGATTTCTTGATCCTAAGAGTTTGAGGTTGCTATGAGCTATGATGACACCATGGCACTCAACCTGGGGTGACAGAGTGAGACTGTCTCAAAGAAAGAAAATCAATAATGAAATATAAGACTTGAACAACCTTGTAAAGTAACTAGACTCAACATACATATATATAAGACACTTCACCCAACATCTGCAAAATATACATTCTCCTCATGTACATACAAAATTCTCCAGCATAGACTATACACTAGTTCATTAAGCAAGAATAAATAAATTTGAAAGAAGTGAAACATAAGAAGTATATTTTGTGATCACCTAGAATAAAATTAGAAATCAACAGCAGAAAAAAGGTTGAAAAATTTATAAATATGTCAAAGATAACCAACATACTACTAAGTAGTAAATAGGTAAAACAAGAAATAATAAGAAACATAGAAAATACTTTGAGATTAAATTGGAATAAAGACACAAAACTCAGGACATGCAGCTAAAGCAGTGCTTAAAGTGAAATTTTTAATTACAAACGCATATATTAAAAAAGGAGATGTTAAATAATTAACCTAACCTTCCCTCTTAAGACATTGGACAGTGGAAAGAGAAAAACAAAATGAACCTACAGCAAGTAAAGGCAAGGAAATAATAATGATTACCAGAGAAATTAATGAAATAGAGAAAAAAAATCAAGAGTTAGTTATCAAAGTTGACAAAATTAACAATCTTTTAATTAGACTGACCAAGACAAAAAGAGAGAAGGCTAAAATAAACTCAGGAATAGAAAGACGAACATTAATATAATTTTTACAGAAATATAACAATTATTAGAGAATGCTATGAATAAATATACGCCAAAAACTATATTTTTAGAAAATGGTCTTTTGGCTCAGTAGTTAGGGCACCAGCCACGTACACCAGAGCTGGCAGGTTCAAACCTAGCCTGGGCCTACAAAACAACAATGACAACTACAACCAAAAAATAGGTGGGTGTTGTAGTGGGTGCCTGTAGTCCCAGCTACTTGGGAGGCTGAGGCAAGAGAATTGCTTAAGCCCAAGAGTTTGAGGTTGCTGTGAGCTGTGACGCCATGGCACTCTGCCAAGGGTGACACAATGAGATTCTATCTCAAAAAAAAAAAAAAGAAAGAAAAGAAAAACATGGTCTTTTATACAGAAAATCCAATGGAAACTTGTTTTATATTTTTAGAAAAAGCTATTAGAACTAATAAACATGTTTAGCAGGATCCCATGATATAAAAATCAATATACAAATTATATATTTTTCTTTTTCTACACATTATATTTTTAAACACTAGCAACAACCAACCCAAAAATCAAATCAAGAAACAGCTCCATTTATAATAGTCAAAAAAATAATACTTAAAGATAAATTTAACAGGACAAGCAGAGTGACTCAAGCCTGTAACCCTAGCACTATGGCAGACCAAGGCCAGATCACTGCTTGAGGTCAAGAGTTCAAACCCAGGCCAGGTATGGTGGCTCATACCTATCATCCTAGCACTCTGGGAGGCGAAGGCAGGTGGATTGCTTGAGATCAGGAGTTTGAAATCATCATGAGCAGGAGTGAGCCTGTCTCTACTAAAAATAGAAAAACTAGCTGGGTGTGCTACTTGGGAGACTAAGGCAGGAGGATTCCTTAAATCCAGGAGTTTGAGGTTGCTGTGAGCTAAGTCTACCGGGCACTCTATCCAGGGTGACAGAGTGAGACTCCATCCTATCCCCCTAAAAAAGGGGGAGAGGTTCAAGCCCAGCTTGAACAAGGTAGGAGACCCTTGTCTCTACAAAAATTAGAAAAATTAACCAGGTTCTCTTCCACCTTTTCGCCTCCATGAGAGGGACTCACATCCAACTCTCTTTGTAAGTGCTCTAAACTTTCTCTTTGTTCTTCCTAAATAAAACCTCTCTTTGATACCTTGGACAAAAAAAAAAGAAAAATGAGCCAGATAGCTACTCAGGAGGCTAAGGCAGGAAGATCACTTGAGCCCAGTATTGTAAGGTTGCAGTGAGCTCTGATAACATCGCTGCACTCATATGCCCAGGCAACAGAGCAAGATTTTGTCTCAAGGCTCGGTGCCTGTGGCTCAAGCGGCTAAGGTGCCAGCCACATACACCTGAGCTGGCGGGTTTGAATCCAGCCCAAGCCGCCAAACAACAATGACGGCTGCAACCAAAAAATGGCCAGGCATTGTGGCGGGCACCTGTAGTCCCAGCTACTTGGCAGGCAGAGGCGGGAGACTCGCTTGAGCCCAGGAATTGATATTGCTGTGAGCTGTGATGCCACAGCCCTCTATCCAGGGTGACAGCTTGAGGCTCTGTCTCAAAAAAAAAAAAAAGAAAGAAAGAAAGAACGAAAATATTTAACAAATTAACATGAAATTTACACTAAGAACTATAAAACACTGGTGGGGCACCATGGCTCACATCTGGAATCCTAGCACTCAAGGAGGTCAGGGCAGGAGGATCCTTTGAGCTCAGGAGTTCCACACTAGCCTAAGAAAGAACAAGACTCTATCTCTACCAAAAACAGAAAAACTAGTTGGGCACCTGTAATCCCAGCTACTTGGAAAGCTGAGGCAAGAGGATCACTTGAGCCCAAGAGTTTGAGGTTGCTATGAACTATGATGACACCAAGGCACTCTACCTAGGATGACAGAATGAGGCTGTCTCAAAAAAAAAAAAAGCCTTGGTGCCCATACACAGTTGGTTACAGCACCAGCCATAAACACCAAGACTGGCTGGGTTAGAACCCAGCCTGATCCAGCTGAATGACAATGACAACTGCAACAAAAACAATAGCCGGGCATGGTGGCCTGTAGTCTCAGCTACTTGGGAAGCTGAGGCAAGAGAATTGCTTAAGCCCAAGAGTGAGAGGTTGCTGTGAGCTGCAACACCATGGCACTCTACCAAGGGTGACATAGTGTGACTCTGTCTCAAAAAAAAAAAAAAAAAAGGAAAAAGAAAGAAAGGATATTATCACAGGAAAATCCATGAGAGACACCAATGTAATCATTCATTTTCATATGGGGAAACTAAGGCTAAGAGAAAAGAGACGGTCCCTATTAATTATATGGAATGTTACTGGAAAGGTCAGGGCTTAATCCCAGAATAGAACTCTTTCCACCAATTCCAGCTACATTCTCTAAAATACTATATACTAGAAATATTGCTTATTTTCTCACTTGATCTTATCCAAAAGTCTAAAAATTGAATGTTACTATTTTCACAAGGCTAATCTAAAGCCTCCAAACTATTATACTTCAAATTGTGTCCATTATAAAAGAAAGATAATGTAATCCCAAATTCTCTCCAGAGAATTCTTCTGGAAAAACAACCCAATTTGTTAAACTATCTTGTGACAATCTCTCACATGTATATACCACACAGAACTAGGATGGATGAATCAGATGCATTTTTATGTACCCTTTCACATTTGCAAATGACTTTTGATAAAATATGTCAGAAGAAAGACACTCCTTCACCTAGCTACTACCTAACCCATTCTGCCATGACTTATTTTTGATCCAGTGTCTTTTAGCACAAACATTAGGAGGCTTGAGTTGCTTCCAGTTTTCATTCAGAGCTATGTGACCTTGGACCCACTCTGGGCCCCATTTCCTTCATCAGTAAGCGGGGACTGCACAAGAGGACGTCAAAGGTTTCTGAAAGTTCAAACGTGTTATGATTCTGGCCAGGTATGGTGGCTCATACCTGTAATCCTAGCAGTCTGGGAGGCTGAGGTGAGAAGATTGCTGGGCCTCAGGAGTTGGAGAACAGCCTAAGCAAGACCAAGACCCTGTCTCTACTAAAAATGGAAAAAAAAAATTAGCTGGGTCCTCAAGGAGGATCACTTGAGTCTAAGGAGTTTGAGGTTGCTGTGAGCTGGCTGATGCCTCAGAACTCTAGTCTGGGCAACAGAGTGAGACTCTAAAAAAAAAAAAAAAAAGTTATGATTCTGTGAACTCTGAATTAACATTGCTATCAATCAAAATGTCAACATCTCCATATTCAAATGTATATATCCTTATAAGAAAATTAGAAACTCTCTTCAAAAAATTAGCCAGTCCTCATAGTCTAAATTCAAAATCAAGGCATCTGAAGCTATGAATTCTATTTCTACCTCTGCTAAGAAGCTCTCTCTGGCTGAACCTTTGACAAGTTCCAAAGGAAGGAACTATTATATCCTGGTCAGTTGATCAGTCAGGGTAATGTGTGAGGAACACTAACTTTGCAAAGAACTTTAGTGAGAAAGAAAAGACACGCAGATTTCAAAAACCAAAATTATGTTCAACAACCAAACAATATTTTAATAGAGCAACCTGTCAAGAAGGACGTGTTGGCCTGGAAATCAGTAGAGTTGGACACCAGTCCTAATGCTACCAGCTATGTGCCATTACTGAGAACAAGAAGCTGGGAGCAGGGTAAATACAAACATACACTGAGCACCCACTATAAGCCAGGCATATGAGTTATCTGAAAATGATAGGGGAGAACTGTGATATCTTCCAGCTTAAATATCTAAATTTAATCTCAATCAGTATTTGAGGATGAGATAAAGAAGCAGATGACTTCTATCATGCAAAAGTCACTGCAAATATTTGGTTTCATAAATACTTTTTTTTTTTTTTTGAGACACAGTATTACTCTGTCACCCTTGATAGAGTGCCTGGCATCATCATAGCTCAAAGCAATCTCAAACTCTCGGGCTTGAGTAATCTTCTTGCCTCAGCCTCCTGAGTAGCTAGGACTACAGGCCTGTACCACACCACCAGCTAGTTTTTCTATTTTTAGTAGACACAGGGTCCTGCTCTTGCTCATCCTTTTCTCAAACTCCTGAGCTCAGGCAATCCACCCACCTCGGCCTCCCAGAGTGCCAGGATTATAGGCATAAGCCACCACGCCAGGACATTATAACAGGTTTTAAAGAAAAATGAGGTTAGTGAAGGTAGAAGGCATAGCTGGCAGACATAAGAGCATCTAATTAGCTTTTAAGGAAGCAGTTAGCAAATGTGGGAGTGGAAGATGGAAAGTAGAAAGAAAATAGCCAGAGCAAGACGCCCATTAGGTGATCATGAAACATATGTGAAAAGAATAAGGGAGCAATGTATGAATCATTTACCAAAATAATCTCAATTATCTATAAAATATATGATATGTTTATAAAAAAGAGACAAGAAAATATGTCAGGGCAGCACCTGTGGCTCAGTGAGTAGGGCACTAGCCCCATATACTAAGGGTGGAGGGTTCGAACCTGGCCCCAGTCAAACTGCAACAACAAAAAAAAATAGACAGGCATTGTGGTGGGCACCTGTAGTCCCAGCTACTTGGGAAGCTGAGGCAAGAGAATTGCCCAAGCCCAAGAGCTAGAGGTTGCTGTGAGCTGTGACACCATGGCACTCTACCCAGGGCAACAGCTTGAGACTCTGTCATGCAGCTGCTTGAGGGCTTGTCTTAAAGTAGTAAGACCTCTTGGCAAACAGTAAGAAAAAAGTGAAGATAAGGGAAGCTCCACTAGAAGTGGGACCCTTGGTAAACAGTAAAAAAAGGGAAGCAAAGGGAAAGGCCACTCGAAGTGGGACCCTTGGCAAACAGTAAAAAAGGGAAGTACCACTCGAAGTGGGACACTTGGGAAACAGTAACTTAAGAGAAAGAGCCTGAGGTAAGAACAACTTCCCAGAAGAATCAAAACTCACATTAATTAGAAGCCTCACAGTAAAAACTACTAAATGCCATAATTTTAGAAAGCTAGGCCATGTGAGAAAGGAGTGTTGGAGGAGAAATAGCAATCACAATGACCATTTTTCATTCAGTAATCAAAAGACACAAAGATAATGTAAACCTTCAGGTGTATGCCCTAGGGGTTCCATTGGACAAATGAATGCCACTTTCAGATTGATAGGAATGGAACACCTCTGCAGCAGGGAGATTGTTGGTTGGCCGATTCCAGGACTCACTGGCAAAAAATACGAGTTTGGGGATTTAAACAACCTATTTTCTATAAACCTGTTATGTCTGAACGGGATCCTGACAATGTGCTAACCTGGTAATGTGCTACCTTGGTGTCAAGGTTTTACTTATATCATTACAGAACAGCAAGAAAAGCAGTACCTGCTCACTGGATTGAACCTCCACGTGAACAATAAATCTCGCCAGTCTTATGAATGTTCTAAGTAACATCTAATTATGTATCTGTAAATATTGATTTACTGATCAGTTGATGGATAGCAAAATACATGTGTAACTAATATTGCTTGTTTAAGTAATCTTTTGTAATGATTTGGCTTGGCATGTCAGTCTTATGCTGAACATTGTTTGAATTTAATGCAGTTTGAACATAACAGGAGACTTAAAATATTCTATTATAAATTAAATACCATAATTAGTAGTTAAAAGAAATTGTGTTAGGTATTAATGGTGTGGGTCTACTAAAAAGTTAAAGTTTCTAGCATAACTATCTTGAGTGCATTAAAGATGTTTTCGGATTTATAGGATGTGTCAGCCTCTAGCTACTGACTAAGATATTAAAAGGACAATTAGAAAACATTAAGACCAACTCTAGATCTGTATATTTGGCAAATACAAACTACCAAAGCGCATTTCAAAGAGACCATTTTTTTTTTTTTTTTGAGACAGAGTCTCACTTCATTGCCCTCGGTAGAGTTCTGTGGCGTCACATCTCACAGCAACCTCCAACTCCTGGACTTAAGAGATTCTCTTGCCTCAGCCTCCTGAGTAGCTGGGACCACAGGCACCTGCTACAACACCTAGCTATTTTTTTGTTGCAGTTTGACCGGAGCCGGATTTAAACCCGTCACCCTCAGTATATGAGGCTGGCGCTCTACCCACTGAGCTACAGGCGCCACCAGAGACCGTTATTTTCATTTTCTGTGAAACCTGGATCAACCTCCTCTAAGGAACCTCTAACTTCCCCCTCATATCATAGTCCAGCTTCAGCAGGAAGTAGTTTAGAGCAGTCATCATCCCTTTTCCCAACAGCAGTTTAGAGCTTCTGTTCTGAAAGGAAGTATTGATACGGGGTTCCACCACTTAGGGAGCCCCCCATTCCCTAGGCCCAGGTGAGTTCAGTATGCATTCTCTGCGCTTTAACAAGGTTATGAACAAAGCAGCTAATTTTGTGGTCAGCAGGCAAAGATTTGGTGATACAAGGTAAAACAGCAGGATTCTAAACACTTTCAACAGTATGGCTAATCCCTCTCCTTTTCTTTTGTTGATTACCCTCACTGATTTTCACTGATGTAATATTGTCATGTGATGACTCTGCGCTTTTTGCCTAGCTGGAAGGAGAGCTACTCGATGAGGACTAGACAAACAACTGCGGGTTTCTCCCTTACCCTGTACAAGAATGTCTTGGGCAGAAAAGGGGGGAGATGTACGAGACCGTGAACCAAGCTTGTGGAAGCAGTCATTGGTTCTTGAAGGCGACGCTGGGAAGGAGACAATCTCCTAGCCAGCATGGAGACGTTTTGCTGCCTGGAGACAAGCCCTCAAGCAGCTGCATGGGTTAACGAGATAAGATCAATAGCTCATTAGCAAAGCAGGTGTTATACATTGAACATTCATGGTACAGAAGGGTGGGAGTTAAGCCCGTGGGGAAAGAGCATGTAGGGACAATTAAGCATGTGATCCTAGTACGTGGGCCCCACACCTGTTGTGTAATGCTTCAATTAAAGGCCACAACAGAGGTTGCTCAGGACTCTCCCCTGGAGATATGGGAAGCCCACCTCTTGCAGGCATTTGTACCTTCAATCTGTGTTCCTGGCTGTTTTTATTCTCATGGTGACAGGGTGCCACAGTGGGCACCAACATTACTTTCCTATTTATACTCTTCCATAATTGACAAATGACCTTAGGGAGTATATATTAACAGTGCTATCATAGTGGGAAAAAGAATAAGCCTATGTAAAATGTTTATTCAGCATCTAAGTGATGTGAGGCATTGTGATAGGCACAATGGCTACAAAGACAAGAGAAATTGCTTTGGCAGAGGAAAGACTTCACCAAAGAGTGACAAGTATTTGGCTGTGACCTCAAGGACAAGGTGACATTCACCCACGTGAGAAGGGAGAAGGAAATTCCAGGCCGAGGAAATAAACAAATAAGGAATCTGGAAGAAAATTACAAATATTCTAAGAGCCTGAATCAGATAGCAAGTAGAACATGTAAGAAGCAACAGTAAGAGATAGAACTGGAAAAGTTGTATAAATACAAGACAAAATGTGGAGGAATTTAAATGCCATTCAAAAAAATTTACATTTCATAAATTTTGGTGTCCCATTGATCACCAGGGTGACTATAGTTAACACTGATCTATAATATATTTCAAGATAGCTAGAACAGGCTTGGTTCCAGCTACATACACCAAGGCTGGTGGATTCGAACCCAGCCAGGGCCAGCTAAACAACAATGACTACTGCAACAAAAGAAAAATAGTGGGACATTGTGGTAGGCGCCTATAGTCCCAGCTACTCAGGAGGCTGAGGCAAGAAAATAGCTTAAGCCCAAGAGTTAGAGGTTGCTGTGAGCTGTGATTCCACAGAACTCTACTGAGGGCAACATAGTAAGACTCTGTCTCAAAAAATAAATAAATAAATAAAATAAAAAGAATGGAACAATTCAAATGCTTACAGCATAAGCAAAAGACAAATATTTAAGGTGATGGACAGCCCAGTTATCCTGATTTAATTACTTGAATGTATCAAATTATCACATGTACTCAAAAATATGCATATCTATTACATATTAAATTTTAAAAGTTTAAAGAAGTTTAAAGCTATGAAAGCTTGTATTAACCAATGAATAATCAAATCATATTTTCATGGTAGGAACAGCATTTAACATGACAAATGTTAACAGGACATAGTACTGTCTCTGCCATATTCTCAGATCCCTTAAACTACATAATGTCTTAGTGACTTCTTTATTTTTCAGAGATTCTTCTGGGGTTTCCTTCACCAGATTTTACTCACATGAAAATGTTGGTTAAGGATAAAAAAAGAAGCAAAGAAGTCAGTAGCATTCTTGCCTCTCACCTCATCACTGACCACAAAGTTCAGAAGTACTCTTGAAAGAAAATCATAAAATTTCAAGGTATCTGTATATAATACTATATGTCCCAGATATAAGGAATATCCCCAAGCATGGTTAGTTGTGAATAAGCCTATTTCAAAACCTCAGGGTAACCACAGAAGGAATGTTTGTTAAATCAGACTGACTACCCAGATAAATTCACGCCTAAAAATTTTCCTGATAAGTTTAGTAACTAGTACTTAGAAAAATACTTTTAGAGGTCATTATTACATCTTTACAAAATAATTGGAAAATAAAGCAATCCCCCCAAAACATTACTTTTTAATGGAAGCTGGATTATCAGCCTGACAGTCCTTTGTTCCCAGAGCTCACTGATTGGCTATGCAAGCATTTCTTGTTAAGTTTTTAACTCTATGTAAAGATAATATCATCTGAGCTAAAATTATAACATGAGAATTTATTAGCAGAAAAGACAAGGCCAAGGCCTAGATACTTCCTCCAGCCGTGAGAAATATAGAACTATTCACGTATTAAAATAAACACCAGGCCCAGAACAGACCACAACTTAGGTTTCACTGGGAACCTGGTGAAACTAAAGCACAAAATCCTTCATGAAGTCCCTCCAATGTCATAACTAGACAGGGTTTTCAAACACATTTAGAAAAAGTAACTTTTTTCTTTCTTGCTTGCTTGCTTTCTTTTTTTTTAAGAGACAGAGATTCTCTTGCCTCATCCTCCTGAGTTGCTGGGACTACGGGCATACAGGCACCTGCCACAACACCTGGCTATTTTTTTGTTGCAGTTTGGCAGGGCCGGGTTCAAACCTGCCACCCTCAGTATATTGGGCCGACGCCCTACCCACTGAGCCACAGGAGCCTCCCTCTTTCTTTTTATTCTTTTTTGAGACAGAGCCTCAAGCTGTCACCCTGGGTAAAGTGTCATGGCATCACAGCTTACAGTAACCTCCAACTCCTGGGCTCAAGAAATTCTCCTGCTTCAGCCTCCCAAGTAGCTGGGACTACAGTGCCTGCCACAATGCCCGGCTATTTTTTCGTTGCAGCTGTCATTGTTGTTTGGCGGACCAGCGCTGGATTTGAAAAGCTCAGGTGTATGTGGCTGGCGCCTCAGCCACTTGAGCCACAGGCGCCAAGCTTTTTTCTTTTTTTTAAGACAGTGTCTTGTTTTGTCACCGTCGGTAGAGTGCCATGGCGTCATAGCTCACAGCAACCTCAAACTCTTGGGCTTAAGTGATCCTCTTGTCTCAGCCTCTCAAGTAGCTGGGACTACAGGTGCCCACCACAACACCCAGCTATTTTTAGAGATGGGGTCTTGCTGTGGCTCAGGCTGGTCTTGAACTAGTGAGCTCAGGCGATCCATTTGCCTTGGCCTCCCAGAGTGCTAGGATTACAGGAATGAGCCATGGTGCCCAGCTAGAAAAAGTGTCTTTTAAAATTAGTTATAGGGGCTTGGCACCCGTAGCACAGTGGTTACAGCACTGGCCACATACACCAAGGCTGGCAGGTTCGAACCCAGCCCGGGCCGGCTAAACAACAATGACAACTGCAACAAAAAATATCCGGGCATTGTGGGCACCTGTAGTCCCAGCTACTTGGGAAGCTGAGGCAAGAGAATCACTTAAGCCCAAGAGTTTGAGGTTGCTGTGAGCTGTGATGCCACAGCACTCTACCAAGGGTGACATTCTGCCTCAAAAATAAAATAAAATTAGCTATAGGAAAGAGAAGTACCAAAAGGCAGGAGGAGCTTCTCAGTACTTTGGGATAAGAAGAGAAAAGGTTGTCCACAGAGTGAAGAAAAAGTCTCTGCACTACAAAGGAGAACAGCAGCGAAATTAAGTGTATGAGGATTTTAAATACCTTTACTGAGATATACTTCACATACCCCAAAAATTCACTCATTTAGAGTATAAAACATAAGTTCAAGTTGTTTTGTTTCCTACTTGAAGCCAAACCACAAACTCCTTTTTAGAACATTAACGCATGAAAACATCAAATAAACTACAAAATGATAGTACCTTGTAATTATTTATCACACTAAATTATGTGTACAATTCCATTCTACTCTAATAATTCCCATTCTTCAACTTCTTCATAGCAGTTTCCATAATTGTTTTACCATACATTCAACACAGCAATACCCCAAGATATATAGCAAGTCCTTTTTTCTTCCTAAAAAGAAAAAATTAGTACTAAAGCAAAACAGGCAGCCAAATCTTTTTTTTTTTTCCTTAAGTTTTTTATATTTTTATGGGTGGTGATTTGAATCTGTTTTTTATTTTATTTTTCTTTATTTTTTTGTTTTTTTGAGACAGAGTCTCACTTTGTCACCCTGGGTAGAGTGCCATGCGTGGTCTCATAGCTCACAGCAACCTCAAACTCCTGGGCTCAAGAAATCCTCTTGCCTCAGCCTCCAGAATATCTGAGACTACAAGTGCCTGCCATAATGCCCAGCTAGTTTTTCTATTTTTAGTAGAGATAGGGTCTCACTCTTGCTCAGGCTGGTCTCAAACTCCTGAGCTCAGGCAATCCACCCGCCTCAGCTTCACAGAGTGCTACCATTACAGACGTGAGCCCTCATACCTAGCCAGCAAAATCTTTTCATATTTAATTTTGAGGTAACACCCAAGACTATCTGATGAAAACTTATCAGAATAGATGTTGAAATTATAAAAGGTGGCTCGGTGCCTGTGGCTCAACGGGCTAAGGCGCCAGCCATGTACACCTGAGCAGGCAGTTTGGAATCCAGCCCGGGCCTGCCAAACAACAATGATGGCTGCAACCAAAAAATGGCCGGGCATTGTGGCGGGCACCTGTAGTCCCAGCTACTTGAGAGGCGGAGGCAGGAGCCTCGCTTGAGCCCAGGAATTGGAGGTTGCTGTGAGCTGTGATTCCACAGCACTCTATCCAGGGTGACAGCTTGAGGCTCTGTCTCAAAAAAAAAAGAAAAAAATTATAAAAGGTACAGGGCATATTATTTCAAAGACTGAGGTTTCTTATTCACAGATATACATTTTGAATTCATAATTACTTGGAAAAACTCAGTATATCTATTTTGATGAAACCAAATTACAATGATCTTGGCCATTAATGTCTCTGGACAAGGCATTCATTGTTGAGCAATATTTGAGGAGTCATAATAAGACAGAAAGAACACTGAGTTTGCAGTTCAAATTCTAGGCATGTGTGTTACCACCTGTGATCTTTTTAAAGTCTTTTTTATTTTTAATTATTATGGGTACATAATAGTTATATATATTTATAGGTTACATGATGTTTTGGAACAGGAATACAATATGACTTAATCAAATCAAGGTAATTTTCACCTCAAGTAGTTACCTTTTCTTTGTGAGGAACATTCCAATTACACTCTTTTAATTATTTCAAAAATAACTAATTTATTGTTGATTATAGTCACTTTGTTGTGCTTTCAAGTATTTTCATTCTACTCAACTATATTTTTTGCACCCATTAATCATCCCCACTTTATCCACCCTCCTCATTACCCTTCCCAGCCTCTGGTAACCTTCGTTCTACTTTCAATCACCATGAGATCAATTATTTTTAATATTTAGTTCCCATATATGATTGAAAACATGCAGGATTTGTCTTTCTGTTCTTGATTTATTTCACTTAACATCATGCTCTTCAGTTCCATCCATGCTGTTGCAAATAGCAGGATTTCATTCTTTTTGTGGATATATAATATTTTATTGTGTAGATGTACCACATCTCCTTTTCTTTTTTTATCCTTGGTAGAGTGTCATGGTATCACACCTTACAGCAACCTCAAACTCTTTAGGCTCAAGTGATCCTCTTCCCTCAGCCTCCCAAGTAGCTAGAAGTACAGGCACCCACCACAATGCCTGGCTATTTTTAGAGAGGGCATCTCACTCTTGAACTCCTGAGCTCAGGTGATCCATCCACACTGGCTTCCTAGGGAGCTAGGATTACAGGTGTGAGCCACCAAACCCAGCTGTACCACGGTTTCTTTATCCATTCATCCACTGGTGGACAATTAGGTTGCTTCCAAATCTCAGATATTCTGAATAGAGCTGCAATAAACATAGGAATGTAGATATACTGTATACTTTCAGTATACTTTTCAAAATACTGAAATTCCCTTCTTTTGTATATATAGCTAGCAATGGTATTGTTGGGCCATATACTAGTTCTATTTTTAGTTTGATGAGGAATCTTCATACTGTTTTCCATAGTGGTAGTACTAATACACATTCCCACCAATAGTCTACAAGGATTTCTCTTTCTCCACATCCTGGCCAGCATTCATTATTGCCTGTCTTTTTGACTGCATGAGATGATAACTCTTTGTAGTTTTGATTTGCATTTCTCTGATGACTAATAATGTGGAGCCTTTTTTCATATACCTATTGGTCATTTGTATGTCTTCTACTGAAAAAATGCCTCTTCAGATCCTTTGCCTATTTTTTAATTGGATTATTTTACTTTTTCCAGTTGAGTTATTGAGGCTCTCTATATATTCTAGTTACTAATTCCTTGTTTGCAAATATTTCCTGTAGGTTTTCTCTTCATTTTGTTGATTGTTTTCTTTTCTGTACAGAAGCTATCTAGCTTGATATAGTCCCATTTGTCCAATTTTGCTTTTGCTGCTTGTGCTTTTAGCGGGTATTACTCAAGAAGTCTATGCCCAGGTCAATATCCTACAGCATTACTCAATCTTTTCTTCTAGTAGTTCCATACTTCCAGGTTTAAGATTAAGTCTTTAAACTGTGTTGGTTTGATTTTTGTGCAGGGTAAGAGATAAGGGTCTAGTTTCATTCTTCTGCATATGAGTGCCTATTTTCCCTGCACCATTTATTAAGGAGACTTTCCTTTCCCCACTGTAGGTTTTTGGCAACTTTGTCAAAAATAAATTCACTATACATTTAGGGATCTGTGTGGTATTAAAGCTGCCCTCATCTCTAATATTTCCTACATCAATACACTCTCTCAAATATTATGGATACGCATATCTTAGGAACATATTCAGTGGGCTGACATGAAAAGCCAGACCCTGTCTTCATCCACATAGCTGCTGAGCCTAGGAGGAGGCTTATAACTCAGTAGCCTCACACTGGACAATCTGAGTGAGTGGGCTAGTTTCCCTACATATTAGTCAGCGTATATTTATTCAAGATTTTCAGAATTCTTTCATTTTTACACTCCAAAGGGTTTTACATTTTACATAACTGTTACTAAAAAAGCTTCCTTATGAAATCCAGACACAAAGAAAAATCTTTCTAGTTATATCAGAAAACCTGGTAACTACATCTGGAATCTGCAAGAAAATAGGTTCAGAAACCAGGAAAGGAAACTGCATAGGACAGATGCAGATACAAAATACATAAAACATTACATTTTTCCAATGTGGAAGATTAACATCTACAGTGGAATGTAGACCAGTAAAACCGGATCATGGTCTTGACATTTGATCATTTAAGTTCCTGGCTGATAAATGTGACCTGATCTCTCCTACTCCAGTTCATATTCGGATGTAGACTATGCAAGGCAGGAAGAAAGCATAAGATGCTTTCAAGATAAAGTATTTTTCTTTTTTTTTTCTGAGACAGAGTCTCACTATGTCACCCTCAGTAGAGTGCTGTTGCTTCACAACAACCTCAAACTCTTGGGCTTAAGCGATTCTCTTGCTTCAGCTTCCCAAATAACTGGGACTATTGGCGCCCACCACAATGCCCAGCTATTTTTTTTTTTTTTTTTTTTTTGCTGTTGTTGTCATTGTTGTTTGGCAGACCCGGGCCTGGTTCAAACCCACCAGCCTCGGTGTATGTGGCCGGTGCCCTAGCCGCTGAGCTACAGGCGCCAAGCCAAGATAAAGTATTTTCCTACGTGAACAAGACAGAAAATGACTCCTTTCTTAGCTTAGCTTTGAGCTTGCCATACAAGATCAATACTCTTTTTTTCAGGTCATTTCAAAAGCCATGTATGGTGGCTCATGCATATAATCCTAGCACTTCAGGAGGCCAAGGCAGGTGGATTGCCTGAGCTCAGGAGTTCGAGACCAGCCTGAGCAAGAGCAAGACCTGTTTCTGTTAAAAATAGAAAACCCAGGGCAGCGCCTATGGCTCAGTGAGTAGGGCGCCAGCTCCATATATGGAGGGTGGTGGATTCAAACCCGGCCCCAGCTAAACTGCAACAAAAAATAGCAGGGCGTTGTGATGGGCACCTGTGGTCCCAGCTACTCGGGAGGCTGAGGCAAGAGAATCACCTAAGCCCAGGAGTTGGAGGTTGCTGTGAGATGTGACGCCACAGCACTCTACTGAGGGCAACAAAGTGAGACTCTGTCTCTAAAAAAAAAAAAAAAAAAAAAAAGGAAAGAAAAACTAGCCAGGCCTTGTGGAGAGTATCTTGCAGTCCCATCTACTTAAGAGGCTGAAGGAAGAGGATCACTTGAGCCCAAGAGTTTGAGGTTGCTGTCAGCTATAATGATGTCATGGCACTCTATCCACAGCAACCAAGTGAGATGCTTAAAAAAATGCAATGTTTTATCTCAGAGAAGAGATTCAAAATACAACAAATGCTGGTGCTTATTCTGAACTATAATCCAAATAAAGAGAACTCTTGATGTTACGATTGTTGATGTGTTCACCAGATAAATACAGTCATGTATGATGGTTAATTTTATGTCACTGCTTTGCCACAGTGCCCAAATATTTGGTGAAACATTATACCAGATGTTTCTGTAAGGGGATGTGGAGGTGAGATTTAAACTTATATCAGTGGACAGCAGACTGCCCTCCCTAATATTGGTGGGCTGTGGCCAATCAGTTGAAGGCCTCTTCCCTTGAGCAAGAGGGATTTCTCAAGCACACTGCCTTTGGACTTCCTCAGCAATGTTAGCTGTTCCGGGTTCCTCCGTAGACTTCCTTTGAACACAAACTAAAACTTTTTCCTGAGTCTTCAGCCTTTAGGTCTTTGCCATTAGATTTTGAACTTACCAAGCCTAGAGAATCATGTGAGCCAATTCTTTAAGGTAAATTTCCTTCCATATATATATATATATATATGCATACTATTGGTTCTGTTTCTCTGGAGAACTCTAATTAATATACCAAGGTCTCATTTGCAAGGTCTCACTTCAAATTCAGATGTTTTTAAAACATGAATCAACCTGGAAAACATTATGCTCAGTAAAATAAGCTAGTCATGAAGAACAACATGTTGCATGATCCCATTTATATGAAATGTCAAGAACAAGAAAATCCAGGGAAACAGAATTTATATTAGTGTTGCCTGGTGCTAGCAGGGATAAGAGCAAATGAGGAGTAACTGCTAATTGGTAGGAGGCTTCTTTTGGGGATGATGAGATATTCTGAAATTGATTGTGGTGATGGTTGCACAACTCCAGAAAAGTACTACAAACCATTAAATTGTATACTATGTTGCCTAGGCTGAAGTTCATGCAGCTCAACAACAATCTCAAACTCCTGGGCTCAAGCAATCTTCCCATCTCAGCCTACCAAGTAACTAGAAAAACAGGCATGGGCCACCATTCCCCACTTACCTATGTATTTTTTGTAGAGATGAGGTCTCACCATGTTTCTCAGGTTAGTCTCAAAACTCCTGGCCTCAAGTGATCCTCCTACTTCAACTTCCCAAGCTGTTGGGCTTACAGGCATGAGCCACCATGTGTACTGGCATATGCCTGTAGTCTCAGCTAATAAGAGGCTAAGACAAGAAGATCACTTGAACCAAAGAGTTTGAGGTTGCTGTGAGCTATGATGAGACATAGTGAGACTCTATATCTCAAAAATAAATAAATACTTAAATATATAAACACATACATACATACATAATCCAAATACTGTCATCAAATGCAGGCAAAGATGCTTAGCAACAGGAACTCCCATTCATTGCTAGTGAAGTGCAAAATGAGATAGCCACCTCTGAAGACAATTTGGCAGGTTTTTGTTGTTTATTTATTTACTTATTTTGAGACAAGTCTCACTCTGTCACCCTGGGTAGGGTGCCGTGACATTATAGCTCACAGCAACCTCAAAATCTTGGGCTCAAGTGCTCCTCTTGCCTCAGTTTTTCATTTATAGTAGAGACAGAGGGGAGTCTCAGCCTTGCTCACGCTGGTCTCGAACTCGTGAGCTCAAGCAATCCACCTGCTTTAGGCCTCCCAGACTGCTAGGATTACAAGCGTGAGCCACCATGCCTGGCCCAATTTGACAGTTTCTTACTAAATTAAACACAGTACTACCATATGATCCGGGAATCACCCTCGGTTTTGTTTACCCAAATGGGTTAAAACTGACGTCCACGTTAAAACTTACACACAAAGGGTAATAAAAGCCAAAACATGGAAATAGTCAGGATGTCTTTCAATAGGAAAATGAATACACAAACTGTGGTATATCTAGACAATGGAATATCTTTCAATGATAGATAAACGGTATTACAAAACAAAAAGATGTAGAGGAACCTTAAATACACAGTACTAAGTAAAAGAAGCCAATCTGAATAGGGTACATACTATATGATTCCAACTATATGACATTCTAAAAAAGGCAAAACTAAGGAGAGAATAAAAACTAAGGAGGGTTACCATGGGGTCCAGGGGAGAGAGGAAGGGATGAATAGGTGAGACACTGGGAATTTTTAGAGCACTGAAACTATTCTATATGATACGGTGATGGCCAAAACATGTAATTATGCATTCGTCAGAATTCTGCACACATACAATACTAAGTGTGAATTCTAATGTAAACCATGGCCTTTAGTTAATAATGATGTATTGAAATTAGCTTATCATTGTAACAAATGTCTCAAACTAATATAAGATGTTAATAATAGAGAAACATGGGGGGAAGGCCTGGGGAGTATATGAGAATTCTGTACCTTCCCCTCAATTTCTATGTCAAACTGAAACTACTCTAAAAAATGCAATCTATTGGACAGTGCCTGTGGCTCAAAGGAGTAAGGCGCTGGCCCCATATGCCAGAGGTGGCAGGTTCAAACCCAGCCCTGGCCAAAAACTACGAAAAAAAAAATGCAATCTAATTTTTTTTTTTTTTTTGTTATTGTTGGGGATTCATTAAGTGTACAAGATACCAGGATAAACAGATTGGATTTGTTAGGTAAAGTCCCTCCTATAATTGTGTCTGTCCCCAAAAAGGTGTGTCACACCCCAAGACCCCACCCCCCTCCCTGCCTCCCGCTCTCTGCTCTTCCCTTCCCCACCCCTCCCTTCTTCCCTCTCTCTGCTCTTCCTTTCCCACAACTCCCTCCCTCCTTCACTCTGTCTCTCTGCTCTCCCCTTCCCTTCCCTTCCCCTACCCCCCACTGTGTACTAATTAATTATCCTCATATCAAGATTGAGTACATAGGATTCATGTTCCTCCATTCTTGTGATGTTTTACTAAGAATAATGTGTTCCACTTCCATCCAGGTTAATACAAAGGATGTAAGGTCTCCATCATATTTTTTTCATAGAGACAGTCTCACTTTGCCACCCTCGGTAGAGTGCCGTCGCATCAAAGCTCATAGCAAACTCCAGCTCTTGGGCTTAGGTGATTCTCTTGCCTCAGCCTCCCGAGTAGCTGGTACTACAGGCACCTGCCACAACACCCGGCTATTCTTTGTTCCAGTTTGCAGGGGACAGTTTCAAACCTGTCACCCTCGGTATATGGGGCCAGTGCCCTACTCACTGAGCCACAAGTGCCAACCTCTCCATCTTTTTTAATAGCTGAATAGTATTCTACAGTATATATATACCATAGCTTGTTGATTCATTCCTGAGTTGGTGGGCATTTAGGCTATTTCCACAGTTTGGCGATTGTAAATTGAGCTGCAATAAACAGTCTAGTACAAGTGTCGTTATGGTAGAAGGATTTTTTTCCTTCTGGGTAGATGCCCAGTAATGGGATTGCAGAATCAAATGGGAGGTCTAGTTTGAGTTCTCTGAGGGTTCTCTATATTTCCTTCCAGAAATGTTGTGTTACTTTGCAGTCCCACCAGCAATGTAAAACTGTTCCTTTCTCTCCACATTCACCCCAGAATCTGCAGTTTTGAGATTTTGTGATGTCAGCCCTTCTTGATGAGGTTGCATATCTCAGGGTAGTTTTGATTTGCATTTCTTTAATAATTAGGGTCGATGAGCATTTTTTCACATATTTGCTACCCATTCGTCTGTCTTCTTTAGAGAAGGTTCTATTCATCTCTCTTGCCCATTGATATATGGGATTGCTGACTTTTTTCATGTTGATTAATTTGAGTTCGCTATAGATCCTAGTTATCAAGTTTTTGTCTGATTCGAAATATGCAAATATCCTTTCCCAGTGCGTAGAGTGTCTATTTCCTTTAGTTGTTGTCTCCTTAGCTGTACAGGGGCTTTTCAGTTTCATTAAGTCTCATTTATTTATTTTTGTTATTGTTGCAATTGCCACTGAAGTCTTCTTCATAAAGTCTTTCCCCAGTTCGATATATTCGAGTGTTTTTCCTATGCTTTCTTTGAGGATTTTTATCATTTCACACCTTAAATTTAAGTCTTTTATCCATCTTGAATCAATTTTAGTGAGTGGAGAAAGGTGCGGGTCCAGTTTCAGTCTTTTATCAGTGGATATCCAGTTCTCCCAGCACCATTTATTGAATAGGGATTAATTCCCCCAGTGTATGTTCTTATTTGGTTTATTGAAGATTAGGTAGCTATAAGATGTTAGTTTCATTTCCTGGTTTTCTATTCGATTCTAAATTTCTATGTCTCTATTTTCGTGCCAGTACCATGCCATCTTCACCACTATGGCCTTGTAGTACAGCCTAAAGTCTGGTAGGCTGATGCCCCCGGCTTTGTTTTTATTGCTAAGAACTGCCTTAGCTATACGGGGCTTTTTCTGATTGCATACAAAACGAAGGATTATTTTTTCCAAGTCTCAAAAGTACGATGTTGGTATTTTAATAGGGATGGTATTGAATCAGTAGATTGCTTTGGGAAGTATAGTCATATTAACAATGTTGATTTTTCCCAGCCATGAGCATGGTATGTTCTTTAATTTGTTAATATCCTCTGCTATTTCTTTTAGTAGGGTTTCATAATTTTCTTTATAGAGGTCCTTCACCTCTTTTGTTAGGTATATTCCTAGGTATTTCATTTTCTTTGAAGCTATGGTAAAAGGAGTTGTGTCCTTAATTAGCCTCTCATCTTGGCTGTTATTGGCATATACAAAGGCTACTGACTTGTGAACATTGATTTTTTATCCTGAGACATTACTATATTTTTTGATGACTTCCAGGAGTCTTGTTTTAAGTCTTTGGGGTTCTCTAGGTATAAGATCATATCATCAGCAAAGAGGGAGAGTTTGACCTCCTCTGATCCTATTTGGAT
>CAUYRH010111866.1:0-15063 GCA_963574655.1 Perodicticus potto
CTATAGTCCCAGCTACTTGGGAGGCAGAGGCAAGAGACTCGCTTGAGCCCAGGAATTGGAGGTTGCTGTGAGCTGTGATGCCACAGCACTCTATCCAGGGTGACAGCTTGAGGCTCTGTCTCAAAAAAAAAAAAAAAAAAGAAGTTAAGGCTCAGTGTCTGTAGCTCGGCGGCTAGGGTGCCAGCCACATACACCCAGACTGGCAGGTTCGAACCCAGCCCAGGCCTACTCAACAACGACAACTACAGCAAAAAAATAGCCAGTGTGGTGGCTGCATGATGGCACTCTAGCAAGGGTGACATAGTGAGACTGTCTCAAATAAATAAATAAGAAGTTAAAATATCTCAAAGTACACCAAAAAAACGAAAAAGACAGAGACAAAGATAATACAACAGGTCCAAAATCCTTTTAATAAGAAATTTCAGAAAGAGACAAGAAGAAAACAAGAGAAAAAAATTAATGAAGAAATAACACAAAGAAATTTGTCAAGAGTTAGGAGACTCCAATCTCCAGACAGAAAAGACCCACTACCCTGAGTACTCAGTATAATTAATAAAACTAAATAAACAAACAAAAAACACTGAAATAGGATAGTAAAACAAGAAAAGAATCAGAACAGCACAACAGCCCCAACAGGTGATAGAAGAAAATAAATCGATGCCCTAAAGCTTTAAGGAATAATTATATTCAACATCAAATTCTACATTCAAATTATAAATCAAGTGGAAGGTTAGAATAAATATATTTTCAGACATGTGAGGACTCAGAAAATTTATCTTCCGTCCACACTTCCTTAGTAAGTTACTAAGTGTACACTCCAGAAAAAGGAAGCACTAAAGACTAGACCATAACAGGAAGCTATGAGATTTAACAGTCAATCCAATCAAAGAGGACAGTCAAGGAAAATGCTACAGTAATGACCACATGGCAGAACAGGACAGGAAGAAAAGATCTATAATGTGTGAGAGTATATAAGTCATATCTAAAAATGTGTAAGTGGGCCAGGCACGTTGACTTATGCCTATAATCCTAGCACGCTAAGAGGCCAAGGCAGGTGGACTGCTTGAGCTCAGGAGTTCGAGATCAACCTGAGCCAGAGAGAGACGCCATCTCTAAAAAAAGAAAAACAGCAGGGTGTTGTGGCAGGCACCTGTAGTCCCAGCTACATGGAGGCTAAGGCAAGAGAATCACTTGAGCCCAAGAGTTTGAAGTTACTGTGAACGATGCCATGGTACTCTATCGAGGGTGACAAAGTAAGACTCTATCTGAAAAAAATAGTAAAAAATAAATAAATAAAATATGTAAGTGTATGTAAGTCATGAAAGGAGGAGCACACAATTTAGCACTATGAAGCTAGCTACCAAAAGAAACAACTAAAGAATTAAAAGAGGATACCACTGAGAAACATCTAGGGTGGCATGGGGTAAGGGAAGGACATTTTGCTGTAATATTTTACACCACTTTGATAAAAATGTAGAATGTATCTCTTTAAAGTTCACAGAGGATTGGTCCTCATCAGAAGGGCACCTTTTTCTAAGACTACAAGAAAGATGAACATGATAAGTAAAGGCAAAGGCTGGAAATAAGGAGTTTTACTGGATCTGATAACCTTGATTTCCTCTGTGAGGCAGAAGGCTAAATTAAAGATACAAAGCAAATACATAAAAATGTTTGCTGAGACTGAGAAAGCAGCACTAGGGTAGATGGTCTATGCAAAGTAGTGAAGACTTGGCACCACTATCAAGGGCAAAGGGGAAAGTTGCTGACCAGATTTGTCAAAAGGTACATCACAATGCTAAAGATAGAGATCACATATTTACAGAGAGAAAAAAGTATGCTGTTTTAGGGCTTGTGGTGGTTTGGTTCCTTTTCTTGAAATTGTATTTATTTATTTTATTTTTTTGAGACAGAGCCTCAAGTTGTCACCCTGGATAGAGTGCTGTGGCATCACAGCTCACAGCAACCTCCAATTCCTGGGTTCAAGCGAGTCTCTTGCCTCCACCTCCCAAGTAGCTGGGATTACAGTTGCCCGCCACAACACCTGGCCATTTTTTGGTTGCCGTCATTGTTGTTTGGCGGGCCCAGGCTGGATTCGAAGCTGTCAGGTGTACGTGGCTGGCGCCTTAGCCCGTTGAGCCACAGGCGCCAAGCCTGAGGTTATATTTATTAATTCAAAGTGCCTGGAATATATCTTGATTCATCCAAGTTATATAAAATCATTTGCTATGCATTCAATGAAGCAATTATTAATTTGTATAAAGCAATAAGACTATCTTCCACAATGTACACGAGTTAGTGAGAAACCCTATCAACATGGTATCTAATACTGTGATCAAATTCCAAAGGTGACCTCCTAAGAAAATTATTAATGCCTTGAGAATTTTACCCATGACTGACATTTTGGTATAAGCAACATTTTTGAACATCTGCTGATTATCAGGTACTGTGCTAATGCTCGAAATAAAAGTCATACCTAGCCTGGAGAATTTCATAGTTCACAGGAAGTGTGAGACAAGAAAATCAACAATTAGAACACAATTTGATAAATACAAGACATGTTTGTCTTGCTAACCAATGTCTGATTCACTGAAGGATCCCGATATAAAATTAGTGAAGTACTGCCCCAGGAAGGTACTGCAGGAAAAATAGGAAAAAGTAAAGCAAAAAAAATGGCAGGAAGGGAATTCTAGACAAAGAAAACAGCATGTGTAAGGCAGGAGGAAAGGACAAGGAAAGCAGCAGCACTAAAAGATGTGCAGATCAGAGAGCGTGGCAGAAGAGTTGACAAGGGCAATGCAAGGGCAGGGTGCTTTGCTTTCAGACCAAATTGCTGATCAACAGCCAAAGGCCAATATTTTAATTTCATTTGGGGAACAGAAAATGTTGATGCCATTTGGAATATACTTTCAACACTACACATAAATGGCAAATACTTAACACTACTGCACTTTCTAATTTTCAAAGTTTAAAGATTTTCAAAATGACAGACTATTTTTCTTTTTTTGAGACAGAGCCTCAAGCTGTCACCCTGGGTAGAGTGTCACGGCATCACAGCTCACAGCAACCTCTAATTCCTGGGCTCAAGCGAGTCTCTTGCCTTCGCCTCCCAAGTAGCTGGGACTATAGGCGCCCGCCACAATGCCCGGCCATTTTTTGGTTGCAGCCGTCATTGTTTGGCGCATCCGGGCTGGATTCGAACCCGCCAGCTCAGGTGTACGTGGTTGGCGCCTTAGCCCGTTGAGCCACAGGCGCCAAGCCATGATAGACTATTAAAACCTTTCTCATTTATAAAAGTTGAGAGCTTTTAGGTTTTTGGAATAAACATATTAAGAGATATATTAAAATTATATTAAAATAAGCTACCTTCACATCAATACAATGAAATACTATGACTATTTTGATAGATTAAAAACATGTATTTAAAATACAGTAAAAACATAATATACATTCACCCAACAAAAATCACATAAAAATGCATGTACTGCACATTGATTAGGTAAACAGAACAATATTTGGTATTTAAATATTTAGAAAATGTTTATTTGTACAGTTAAGTGTTTCATAACCCCTAAAAAGTAAAACCCTTATAACTAGGTATAAACATTTCAAAATTTGACATAGAACTCCAAAATAGGTATAAAAACTTAAGAGGTATGCAAAAATACAAGTAAACCTTAAACAAGGGTTGTCTGTATCACACTATTTGCACAAATATACTAAAATCAATGGGAATTACAAAATAAAAAAATTTAGGATGAAATTCCCTTCCTTTTAGTTTTCATGTAAAATGATGCCTGTTTTCTAATCTGTACAATGTCCTAAAATAAAGATTCCCAAAGTAATCACTATAAACAGAAACAATGACAAATGAAACAAAGAAAAACAAGTGCTCACCGTCCCTTACTAATCCTATTAAGATAGCTATTTAAGAGCCCTCAATTCTAATCCTAAAACCAATTAAGGTCATGACTGACCAGAAATCTTGATATTATAAAGATTTTAATTTTTTCTCAAAATGATCAATAGATTACATGCAATGTTCCTCAAAATTCTAACAGGTTTTTTAAAACTGGCAAGCTGATTTATATGAGAACAACAAAGATAATCTAGAACAGGGGTCACAAAACTGCAACCCATGGGCCATATGAAGATTATGTTTTTGTTAATCTGTGGTGTTAGATATCAAAAAAAGTATTCACAGACCTTTTCTTTTTGCTTTCATTAGTATTTGTGTATTTAATGTATGGCCTAAGACAACATTTATTCTTCTAATATGTAGCAGAGAAAAAAAAAAGTTGGACATCCCTGATTTCTAGAACTATGGATTACAGGCAAAATAGTTAAAAGTGATTTTTAAAACCATTTTTAAAGGGTGTTAAAAAAAAAAAGAAAGAAAAAATATTGAAGAGATCAAATGTGGCCCACAAAGCCTTTAGAGAAAAAGATTGCTAACCCCTGATCTATAAGCAAAGAACCAGAAGGCTTACACAAATATATATCAAGATTTACTATAAAACCATAGTAATTAAAACAGTATGACTCTAATGCTAAGGGCAGACAATAGAGAGTTCAGAAACAAACACATTTAGACACCAGATTTATGATGGAGTCACTGCAAAGTAGCCTAATGAAAAGGGGATGACTTTTCCAACAAATGATGTTGGGGTCAAAGGATAACCCTGTGGAAAAATAAAGAACCCTGACCCCTACCTCACACTATACATTAACAAAAAAAAAAAAAAAAATTGTGAGCTCAGCACCTGTATAGCACAGTGGTTATGGCGCCAGCCACATGCACTGAGGCTGGCAGCTTCGAGCCCAGCCCTGGGCCAGCTATTCAACAATGACAACTGCAACAACAACAACAAAATAGCTGGGCATGTGGCAGGCGTCTGTAGTCCCAACTACTTGAGAGGCTGAGGCAACATAATAGCTTAAGTTGGAGGTTGCTGTGAGCCATGACGCTACAGCACTCTACTGAGGGTGACACAGTGAGACTCTGTCTCAAAAACAAAAACAAACAAAAAAAATTCTGTATAGAATGTTCATTTAAAAATAAATGGTTAAAGCAATAAAAGAGGGAAGAAAAAATAGAACAATATATTAATAACTTTGGAGTTTTTTAAATAAGATACAAAAAAAGCACTAATCATACAGGAAAAGATTAATAAACTGGACTACTAAATTAAAATCAAGAATTTCTATTAATCTGGCTTGGTGCCCGTAGCACAGTGGTTCCAGCACTAGCCACATACACCGAGGCTGAGAGGTTGAAACCCTACCCAAGCCAGCTGAACAACAATGACAACTGCAACAAAAAAATAGCTGGGCGTTGTGGCAGGTGCCTATTGTCCCAGCTACTTGGAAGGCTGAGGCAAGAGAATCACTTAAGCCTAAAAGTTTGAGGTTGCTATGAGCTGTGACACCACAGCACTCTACTGAGAGAGACATAGTGAGACACAGTCTAAAAAAAAATAATTTCTATTAATCAAAAATACCACTAAGTCTTAGGGTTCATAAGGGTTCACTGGATCCAACTGTAGTATTTTAGTTTTTTTTTCAACAATTCCACCTACTTGTAAAGATAGATGTATCATGATTTTTTTTTCTTACAGGCCTACTCAAGAACAAAGAGCACATTTAATATTTTAAAAAATAAAATGAAACGGGCGGCGCATATGGCTCAAAGGAGTAGGGCACTGGCCCCATATGCTGGAGGTGGCGGGTTCAAACCCAGCCGAGGTCAAAGACAGTAAAAAAAAAAAAAAATAATAATAATAATAAAGAAAATAAAATGAAACTGGCCCAGCGCCTGTAGCTCAAGCAGCCAAGGCGCCAGCCACATACACCAGAGTTGGAGGGTTCAAATCCAGCCCAGACCTGCCAAACAACAATGACAACTACAACCAAAAATAGCTGGGCGTTGTGGCAGGTGCCTGTAGTACCAGCTACTTGGGAGGCTAAGGCAAGAGAATTGCTTAAGCCCAGGAGTTGAAGGTTGCTGTGAGCTGTGATGCCACAGCACTTCACCCAGGGCGACAACTTGAGGCTCTGTCTCAAAAAAAAGAAAAATAAGAAAAAAGAAAAAAAAAAAAGAAAAGAAACTTATATTACCTTCAACTAATTAATTTCTTTACCCTAGAACTCATTATTATTCATCATTACATGTCAATTATCCTCAACTATGCTTAAAAATATTAAGATAAGACAATGAAAGAATGATGGAATTGCCGAGGACGATGAAGCAAAGGTAAAATAAGTTGTCACCATCCTTGCATTGACCAAAATACTGCAGTCAACTTTTAAGCTTCACTGAGCACAACTGAGAATTCAACATTTTTCATTTCCTGACTACAATGATAAAGAAAAGAAAATGACAGAGAAAGCGGTTTCAAAATTATTAGATGAATCAAACGATAAGTACAGAGACAATAGTAGAGTAGGCTCTAAAATCGATGTCAAATTGATCATATAAGTGATATCTCTGCCTATAAGTCCTCAGGTGACAATATCCTAGATGAATATCCTCAAACTCAATATCTGATGAGCAAACAATGTATTTCTCAGAAATACAGAAAGGAAATGTGGTAATGTCAATCACTTATAATAGGAAGGACTTTATTACATATTTTGTGGCAAGAACCTGGACCATCTTGATTTGCTAAATGGACATGTGACAGAATTACTTCATATGAAGTCTGTGTGCCAAAATTTACTTGATTCAAAGAGTTTCAGTCTTCTAAAATTTTTACTAAAATTTTAAACAAGTTGTTTTTCATTATCCCTTTATTTTTATTTCTACTTTTCTGGTATATGGGGGTTAAGAAACCAAAATGTACTGCAAATTGAGAAATTTACAACACAAATAATGGAAAAAGTACTGGTATCTAGAATATATAAAGAGCTCCTATAAATCAACAAGAAATAAAACCCACTAGAAAAATGGGGGGACCTTGAATCACCATTTCATAAAGGAGTGAACAATAATCAAATAAAAAGGAGTGCGATCTCAATTATCAGAGAAATGTAAATCAAAACCATTATTATGATACTCCTAAACATTGCTAACATTTAAAAGTTTAACAATACCAAGTGTTGATGAGGATGCAAAAAAACTGGAACACTGAAACATTGCTGGAGAGAATACAGTGAAACAACCACTTTGGAAAACTGTTCAATAATATCTTATCAGTGTAGAACATGTTCATACCTACAATCAAACAATTCTAATATGCATTACATATCCAAACAAAAGATTAAATACACACAAACACACGTGCAACCAAAGAGATATATATACAAAACACCAGAGGACACATAAGCAGCATTTTTCATAATGACCAAAAACCTTCAATGAATATCAATATTAAAATGGATAAACAGATTATGGTATATTTATACAATGGAATATTGTACAGGAATGTGAATTAACGAACTACTGCTACACACAACATGGAAAAATCTCAGGTAATACAGTGTCAAGTAAAAGATGCCAGACTCAGAAGAGTACATACAGTATGATTCCATTAATATAATATAAAGTTCAAAAATAGACAAAACTAATCTAAGGTTCAGTATCGTGGTTATCTTTGGGATGGGAAAAAATGACTAAGACAGGATCATAAGGGGAACTTCTTGGGCACTAGTAATTTCTATTTATTGACCTACGTAGTAATAACATGGGTGTGTTTATTTTGTGAAAATTCACTAAGCTGTTCACTTAAGATCGTGTACTTCTCTAACTCTTTAATAAATATAATAATATAATAGAAAAATAAGTTTTATTGTTAAAATAAAGGGTTCTAGGAAGCATTCACTCATGACAGTTTATTGAAACCACAGCAGTCTTCTAGAAGACATAGTGAATTCAGTCATACACAATATACACAGTGTCAAAACAGCTCAACAATGTGGTATGTTATTTATGTGTGATATAGTGTTGTCATGTAACTGTTTAGAAATTTTGCCTTTAGAAAGCAACCTAAATCTACATTTTGTAAAAACTCAAAGCAATTTACAATACTTTATTTTAATAGCATGTTATTGATAAATTAGTTTAGCAGTGTTCTCAATTCTTAACTCTCTACTCAGCTTTATTTTTTTAAAAAGGAGGTTTATCATTATCAGTTACATGTTCATAGTAAAACCTGAATTCAACTAATAAAGGAAGTTCACAAGTAGTTTTCTTAATAGTGTAGGTGACTCTCACTTCAGTCTCTCTTACTCACTAACCAGCTTCCCATTGATGTGATTTTTTACTTAGTTAGAAAGGAGAAAAAGAACTATGTCTGGGTAATAGTCACAAACTATGTACCCTATAAGGGCTGAGTGAGCAGAAGTAAAAGGGTGAAAAACAATGGCAATGACATAAGCTAACTTGAGGAAAGATTTTTAAAACAAGGTGAATGATGTGAGCAGGTTCAAACTCAAGAACCAAAAAAGCCATCCTTATCAAAGCTATAGGGAAAAAAGGTGGAGAGAATGGGTGGCACCTGTGTCTCAAGGAGTAGGTATATACCAAGGGTGGTGGGTTCAAGCCTAGCCCCGGCCAAAACTCCAAAAAAAAAAAAAAAGGTGGAGAGAAGTATCACAAACCTAAAACAATATAATCAACATTCACTAAGACTTCAGCTGACTAAAATGATGGCACAAACCTAACTAGACAAAATGTAAAAATAAATGTAAAGTCTTAGGAAAAAAAAAAACAACAAACGAAAAAAAAACTGCACAAGTTCAAGATAACAGAGACTTGGTTTAATAATAGCTAATGTGAAAAAGACCTAGGAAGCTAAATTGATGCTAAGCTCAACATGACTCAACACTGTGAGTGTGCAGACAAAAAAAAAAAAAAAAAAAAGACATTTGTTAAGCTACACAGTATAAATAAGCACATTATTTATAATGAAATTGGTAATAGACCTAATGTCCTCTGCATCTGAAGTGTTCGTTCTGAAGAACACTAATAAACCAAAGACAGTGAGAGGTGTAGCAGTAGAAGGTTAGGACCAATGTCAATGTGAAAAGAAAAGAATTTAAGTTTATGTAATTGGCAGAGCAGAGTGGTTAAGTCAGGGTGGGGAGAGACAGTAAAACAAGTGTACTGACACTACTGTAAAGTAGAGATGGGAGAATTCATTCTGTGTTGCTCCACAGAGGCAGATCTAGAATCACCAGGTAGAAGTACTAAAAAACACACTTAGGTTCAATGTAAAAACTAAACTTTCTAGGAAACCAACATCATCTTATATGGTAGTATGTCTTCTAACAGTGCCAGTGTTCAAGCAGAGTTCATCAACTGACTGTCACAGGAAGTACAGAGGATGTAAAAGTGAACAGAAGGCCTTGGATTCTAATCCCATGTCGACTATTTATTAGCTATGTCCTCTGGGGCAAAATACTTATAAACTCTTCATTTCTCAGCATTCCTTATCTATTTACCTCAAGAGATTACTGAGAGGAATAAATAAGGTGATATGTGCAAGACCCACTATGATAAACTAAAATGCAACACAAATGTGAGTTGCTGTAGAGGGATATTATACTAGATAATTGCTAAGATCCTCTCAGCACTGTGTTTATTAACTGCACTTGTGAATTAAGAAAACTTAAAATAGGTCCTAAATTTACAAAGCTAAGTTTTGGTAGAGAAAGAGATAAAACATTAATGTGACAAAAATCAAGGGAGCGGGGGAAATGTGTTTCAGGAGGAGTTAAGAATGTTCTTCTTCTACAGCAAATTAGTCACCAGATCTAAAAGACAATGTTCATTCCAAGAAATAAATACAAATTCAAATCAAGAAGATGATGATACACAAACCAAATAAAGTCTACAAATGTATTCTTAAACGCTGAAAGTATGGATTAATTGGTGCTTTTGCTTTGGGGACCCCCTAGACTCAGTCAGCTCCACCTGGGTATGGACATGGGCTCTACTCTCTCAGCTACATGATCCTGATTGAGCAAGTTACCTCCTAATCTTCTCAGTTCCCGTTTATAAAGGGTAAATGCAGAATAATCACCCCAGTTCTTGCATTGTTGAAAAGACTCCTAGGAGATAACAAGAGTAATGCATGCTGGGTGGTGCCTGTGGCTCAGTGGGTAAGGCGCTGGCCCCATATACCGAGGGTGGTGGGTTCGAACCTAGCCACAGCCAAACTGCAACAAAAAATAGCCGGGCATTGTGGCGAGTGCCTGTAGTCCCAGCTACTTGGGAGGCTGAGGCAAGAGAATCGCCTAAGCCCAGGAGTTAGAGGTTACTGTGATCTGTGATGCCACTGCACTCTACCAAGGGCAATAAAGTGAGATTCTGTCTCTTTAAAAAAAAAAAAAAAAAGAGTAATGCATGCAAAGTCTCTAACAAGGCTTCTTGGTACAGAGGAGGAATTCATGTTAATTGCCCCTAAACTTCTCTTTGCTTCGATCTGAGATGGAGTTTTGTGCCGTGTTATTTTCAAAATTATAAACTTAGGGAACACATAAAAGATACATTTAGTTTTCAAATGTTAAAATAAGGTTTAAATTTAACATGATGATGTACATCCATTGATACTGAGATGGAAACCTAAACAATACACAGATTACTGGAAAAAACGAGTTACATGACAATATACTCCGTATGATCCCTTTTTTATAAAAGATATCTTAAAAATGACTATTAGTCTATGACATCTAATAGTTACCACTATTCCAAATGATGGAATTAGGTGACTTTCACTACACTTTTCCGTGATGTCTGAATTTTGTAGAGGAAGTATAAATTACTATTAACTAACTGTACTAAATAAGTACAATTTCAAGTTGGGAAAAAAATCCAATTAAAAATATTTTTAATTTATCATTTAGGAAATTATCATTTAGATCAACATAAGGAGAAAAACGTATTTTTACAAACTTGGAAAAATGAACTTAATACTTTTAAAATACAAAAGATATAAGCTGAAATCCTGTCAGTTCTGTTACATTCACTGCTGCAAGCACACAAGCAGGAAAAATATATGCTGTACAAATGGATAAAAGTCCTAGCGACTCTCACACTAAATTCCATTGCCTTATTTCAGGAGAATATTGGATTCTTCATCTTTATCTCTAACTAGCACATAATCTAACAAACAGTAGTTGCCAATTCAATTATTTGTTAAATAAATGAAAGCAAAAAGATAAATAAGTCTCAAAAACATTATTTGTGAAACTGAAAAGTCAGTGAGAAATGAGAATCTACAACACTATATTCATTATGGACTGTAATCTCTACATACAGGATAAAAGCAGTGACAACAAAGAAACAGAGGCCTGGTACCTTTTCTAGATTATATTATATTTAATAAGCAAACAATATTAACATCATTAATTGTAAGTCAAGAGTGTATATAAAAATACAAAGGGAATATAAAATTGTATAAATGAAGCTATTTATACCAGCAGACCAATGCCTAAGTCAACAAAACAGCCAAACCAAACAAAAAAAAGAAAGAAAAGAAAAGAAAAACAGACTTACCTTGGGCCCCTTGGGCCTTCCAAGTAACTGCTTCTAGGAGGATCTGGAAGCAGGCCACCTGACCTCCCTGGCATGTCCTTGACTGCAGTGATTGGTTGAGACGGAGCAGCTGAAGACTCCCCAAGTCCTTGCTCAGATGAGAATGAACCATATGGCAGAGTAGACTTGCTCAGAGGAGCTTTAGAATTCACTTGTTCTGATGGACCAACAGCTGATTGCAATGGAGGGTGGTAAGTTGAGGGTAGGGCAGAACCAAAAGACACAGGAGTGGGAAGCAGTGCTGGTCTAGGTTTCTCGGGAACTTGTGAGCTCTGAGAATTGGAGGCTGGTGGAACTGGGGCTGCTGTTAACTGAGGTGGTATCCCTTGTGGAACCCCAGGGGGAGGTATTCCTGGGGGAGGTGTGGCTGAAGACAATGGTGGAAGAGACATGACAGGTGGAGGTGCTGTTGAAGAAAGAGATGGTGGGGGAAGAACTGGAGGTGGCCCTGCAGAAGGGGGAAGAACTGGTGGTGGCCCTGTTGAAGAAAGAGATGGAGGCATCCCTGGTGGGGGCACAGAGGTTGGTAGAGAAGGTGGCATCACAGGTGGGGGCATGCCAGGTGGTGGCACTGTAGCAGGGAGGGCAGGGGGCATCACTGGTGGTGGCAATGAAGGAGGCAACACTGGAGGGGGCATTGTTGGTAGAGGAGGAGGCATCTGAGAATATGGAACAAAAGGAGGTGGCATTGACATGTTCCCCATATACTGGTTCTTCATGTTCTGAAATGAACTGACTTTCTCCTGGAGATAAGTCTGAGTGGCTTTCATATGTCCCTGCCATGTTTTCCACTGCTTCTCATACTCCTGAAGCTGATCTTTATGAGGATAGGAATGAAGTTGTTCCTCCCACAGCTGAAACTCTCGCTCCCATTCTTGGTAAAGATGTTGAAACTGCTGCTGCTGCATCTCATAATGCCGCAGCTGCATGTCTACAGACATGGTCTACAAATAAAGGCACAAAAGTGAATTCAAAACATTTAAATAAGGTAATCACAGGTTAAAATATTAATAATGAATCAAGGCTATTTGAAGCCTTATGAAACGACAACACTAAAGACTCTGGAAAGCTAAGAATAAGCTTGTCCAGTTCTTTGAGTGATAATCCTCCTTTCTTCCATTGGCTTACTTCTGTAACTTATTACGAAGTTTGAAAAAAAAACAACCAAACACTAAAGCAAATACCCATCTCAGCAGTAAGTATTTTTCCAGTTTTTACTATTACTACACAGCATTTTGACAACTTGAAAAAATGATCTATTATTAATATAGACACAAGTTTATACCTAAAAGGAGACAAGTACCTAAGTCACTTTGTCTTTTGTGATATATTTGTTTAGGTTTTTTGTGATGGTTGTTTTTGGCCTTTTTGCTTATCTGTTCCTGTAGCAGTTTGTAGGCAAAACACAGGTTAACCTGTAGCTACATGGATAAATCCCAGCCTCTCAATCCTTTAGCAATAATCTCTAACACCTAGCCTGGGGTGACATTATCAGGAGACTCCACTCTACCCTAGGTAATGCGACAGATTAACTATTCGGGCAACTCCTAGGAAACATCTAATTATTCACACTCAAATCTTTTAGAAACAACAAATCTTTTAAATGTCTTGGGGCAACTTTCTATTTGTCAACTATGGAAGCACTCACCTGTATATGTGGAGGATGCTGTATAATTTGCTGGTATTGTTGTAGAATCTGCTGTAACTGAGTGTGCTTCTGCATTATTCCCTGATACTGGAAGCCAACTCGATGTTGTTGGTGCTGCTGCCAGTGTGCTGCTGCAGCCTGCAACTGTTTTAACCTGGCATCCTCTTCTGGGTCCTCAGACTAAATATAAAAGAGAAGATAAATTTTTATGTAAGCCATAAGACAGCAACCAAATTACTATTTTATAAATTACAAAGTCCTGAATCTTCTATAATTAGAAACACCTAGTTGTTTTATTTACTTATTTTTTGTTGAGACAGAGTCTCACTAAGTCGCCCTCAGTAGAGTGCCGTGGCGTCTCAGCTCACAGCAACCTTAAACTCTTGGGCTTAAGCGATTCTCTTGCCTCAGCCTCCCAAGTAACTGGGACTACAGGTGCCCACCACAACACGTGGCTACTTTTTTGCTGTAGTTGCCATGGTTGTTTGGCAAGCCTGGGCTGGATTTGAACCCGCCAGCTCTGGTGTATGTGGCTGGCGCCCTAGCCACTGAGCTACAGGAGCTAAGCCCATCTAGTTGTTTTAGATTGAGTAAAGCTATTCTATCTTTATTGGGGGGGGGCAGTTTTATGGTTTTATTTAAACACAAATAAAATGTGCACACGAGCTGTCTATTCATTTTCTTTGCTGCACAGCCTGGCATTGGGACTGATGACTCTGATGGCCAGCTGCACTGCTCTTTCCACAATAGCTTTGCGGTTCTTAGAGGAAACGCAAGCAATCTCTGCACAGTAAGATTTGTTGCACATCAGCAGCACTTCCAGCTCCCTGACATTGTGAACAAGGAACTTCCAGAAACCACTGGACAGCATATGCTTTGTTTTCTTGTTGCTCCCGTAACCAATGTTGGGTATCAAGATCTGGCCCTTGAATCTTCCCCAAACTCTGTTGTCAGTACCTCTGGATTTCTGCCAGTTACACTTAATTTTGACGTATCAGTCACTTCTTGGTCCTCTTTTTGACAATTTTGGCTTCACGAGGGGTCTGAGGGTGCCTATGATGCTGGATAGGAGATGGCTTCCACCTCTGTAGACAGCGTAGAGGAAAAGCTACCTATTCTATCTTTAAATAAAACACCTGGGTGTGGGATACTCTCACTGAATGGGCACAGTGTGGGAGTATTTGGCACATCTTTTAAGAGTGGGACATTATCACGAGAAGGATTGTACCTAACCACTTTTTTTTTTTATTAAATCATACCTGTGTACATTAATGCAATCATGGGGTACAATGTGCTAGTTTCAAATACAATCTGAAATACTTTCATCAAACTATTTAACATAGCCTTCATGGCATTTTCTTAGTTATTGTATGAAGACATCTGTATTCTGCATTTAGTAAGTTTCACCTGTACCCTTCTAATATGCACCGTAGGTGTGGTCCCCGCAATTATCCTCCCTCCACCAAACCTCCTCCCTCCCCTCCCCTCCCCTCCTTGCCCCTTTCCCCATATTCTTGTGCTATAGTTGGGCTATAGCCTTCATACGAAAGCTATAAATTAGTTTCATAGTAGGGCTGAGTACGTTGGATACTTTTTCTTCCATTCTTGAGATACTTTGCTAAGAAGAATATGTTCCAGCTCCATCCATGTAAACATGAAAGAGGTAAAGTCTCCAACTTTAAGGCTACATAATATTCCATGGTGTACATATACCACAATTTACTAATCCATTCACGGGTCAATGGGCACTTGGGCTTCTTCCATGACTTAGCAATTATGAATTGGGCTGCAATAAACATTCTGGTACAAATATCTTTGTTATAATGTGATTTTTGATCTTCTGGATATATACCTAGTAGAGGAATTATAGGATCAAATGGCA